>JASCQY010000388.1:13476557-13492462 GCA_030264315.1 Sardinella tawilis | reverse complement strand
GCACTTGTTTCTCTGGTTTTTACGCACCTGAGCAAGGAGTATTTTACATCTAGAGCGCAACAATTCTCCCTTCCTTTATAAATAGACATGAGCTAAGCTTCAAAACCCTGATGACTTAAAAGGCAAGATCCTAAATTTAAATAAACTCTGTATAAATTAGAGTTGCATTTTATCACATGTCAGGGTTCTGAACAGATCCATATAAAGCATCAATGCACAGCGAACAGGGACATATTCATCACCTTGTAAATATAGCCTATAGCCTACTGTAAATACAGGCCTATAGTAATGTAAGGAAACTTTATGATTGCTATATTGATTGATTGACTGATAAGTCATAGTAGTAGGTCAGCTTTTATCTTTATTATTATTGTTTTTTTACAGTGCAAATCCATCTCAAGTCTGCAGTCTGTGATTCTATCTTGGTTGGACTAACAATGGATGAATCACCATTGATAAAACATGTCCACTAGAGGTCAGTAGTGTGACAAACAAAAGAACCTAAGTGCATCACAGTGTAGCTCCAGGATGCCATCATCTCCCCTATCAGTCAGGGCAATGCTGACTGATGCTGACTCAGAGATAAATATGCATACTCTAACAGACAGGTTTGTGGAATAGATTTGGCCTACCATTGAGACTGTTTTTGTCTGACCAGCACATATTTGATTCCTTAGGGCGACATGCTGTGAATGCTTAAGGGTGTGTGTGTGTGTGGTTGGATGTGTGTGTGTGTGTGTGCGTGTGTGTGAGAAACAGAGAGAGCATATTACCTGGACGGAGATGTCAGAGGTAAATTATATCTCTTGATGTTAACAGGCAGAATCACAGTCTATTAGGGATTCTGTCATTGCAGCATTACAGACCTATGAGCAGCAGAGACAGGTTCTGTGCTAGAAATGAATGAATCAGTATATTGTTTAGTCATATTTCACTGGAAGACTTCCTAAAGCACTTAATAAAAATGTTTATTATTAGGCCCTATATAGCCAACTGAAGGTAAATACAAACCTGGCTCAATGACTATCTGATGTAGCCTGGGCTTGCCCATACTTCTTGTGACACTGCATAAAATTTTGTGTTCAAGTCAGTATGGCCAAGTTGCCTATTTACTGCATTTCCTGTCCCAGAATTTCAGGCACCAATGAGAAGCGAGCTTTTACTCCAAGGTGAAGGAGGCAGGCTAAACAAGCTTAACTTTGATTCTGCCTTTGAGAAGGTGGCTAGTATGTGAGATTGGCCAGACTAAGCTCGTATTCTTTGATGGTCGCGAAAGCCCGGCTATATCTGATGGGTGATGATGGGCCAAATATAGTTGAAGTCTATCAGCCTTTGTCAATTCTAGATATTTTAACTTGTGACATCAAAGTTAAATCATGTTGTCTTGTAATTAAGATTGAAGTAGGCTATTTGAAAGTCACCAAACAGCTGATTATGTTGAGTTATTCAGCTGACACTAGACTTGGCCTTCATGGAAATAAATTAATTTCAGATAAATGCGGCTATTTTATATGAAGTTCCCGATATGTTTTTAAATTTTGTGCTTTAAAACAGAAAAAATCTTTGCATGAGCGAAATGGCCCATTTTGACAACGTGAACATACCACCGTACATTTTGAGCCTTCGGAGGTTCCGTAGCTTGTCACATCATGGTGGCATCCAAAGGGCACGTTGACCAGTGTAGCCAAAATACTGCACAACCCGACTGTTTAAAATAAATAACAGTAATTATTTTTTTTCAGCACTGCCGGAAGAGAACAGCGCAAGATGGGTTTGTTATGTCTGCTGTCTGGTGCCGCGTCGGGCCGCTCAGGCTTTATCACGCAGCGAATCATAATAAACGTTGCACAACTGAGGACTCTTAGGACAACTTCTGAGAATCACATCCATCAACAACCCCAGTGGATATTAAACCTTCTGGTTCGTACACCACGAAGCTCGCCATCATGTCAGACGTCTCTTAGATGTTTAATGGGTCGATGGTTAACATTGAGAAGCATGTGCCAGGTAAATGCTAGCAAACTATGGACCCGATCGAGAAAGCAACATGGACGATGGATTGACCCTGTCTCTAGGAGGGGACTTTCCACCTTTTCCACAAACACAGCTGTTGCCAAAGACGTTATCTTGTTTGAGCATGACCGCACCAGATTCTTCAGATTTCTGTCCTTCTTCTGCGGGGGCCAGTTTCTCTTCTGGACATACCTAGCCCACTTTGCCTTTACTGGCTTGCGAGACTCGAAGGGTGGCGCTAGTGAACCAAAGAAGGTTAGAACAGAACTTGGCGGATGGTTTAGTTTTGATATGAACTTAGGCTCAAATGCGTGGAGGTTTGGGTTTACAACAGGATGTCTTACCATAGGTGAGTGGAATGTGGATGTGGTTTTGGTATTCTAGTGTTGCTGAAACCAGACAGTTTTTGGGGAAAAAAAAAAAAAACTAATGGGAAAGATTTTGAAAAGATTGTAGGCCTAATATCAAAGCAAAGGTATGTGTGGGGGAGTGTCTTTCATTAAAGAACTACAATCTTCTACAAAATCATTACCAAATCTTGTATCAAAATCAGGTGTATTAGTTGCATTAGGTCATTTAAGTTGCTAGAGTGCCTAACAACACAATTTTTCTGTCCATAAAAACAGGTGCTGGAATAGTTGGACTGGGCGTTCTGTTTTCCCGTCGCTCTGTCAGTCGCGTGATTCTCCACAAGGGTGGCGGTATGGTGACAGTGGCCACACAGTCACCCCTGGGAACGAGTAGGGCCCAGAGCTTGACCATGCCTCTGTCGCAGGTAGCCTGCCATGCACACAGACAGGAGTCCCCATCTTTCATCCCCCTCAAGGTCAAAGATCACAAATTCTACTTCCTGCTGGACAAAGAAGGGAAGATAAACAATGTGAAACTTTTCGATATCACTGTTGGAGCATACAGACCCTTTTAGATGTTCACTAGGCCTGCATGCTTCTGTGTCCTCCCTAGAGACGCCAGAAAATATAGAGAAAGTGTAAGGGTAGACTTCTGTTGGTAACTCGTTTAAAGTTTAAGGGTAGACTTGACTTGGAAATGACCTGGGGAGGGACAGTTGTGATTTGAGCATCATCCCAGTCTTCAAAATCATTTTCCTCACTGACAGAGTGAGAGCTTGTCTTTTGGACAATTGCTATCATTTTCTTTCATTTATGTCTGTGAGTACATGGATTGTCCTGAAATAAATATGTTGTTTTTTTTATTATGCAAACTGTTCCCAGAATCATGTATCTTTTTAAGAATTTATAAACTTAGTCCCATAATCTCTTCTTCTGTGAGCCGATTGGTCATGTTTTGCAATGTGATGGTGTTTTCAGATAATCTTGCTTAAGTTAAATGCGTCCCAACATTGCAAGTGCAGACACTTTGGGTGTAGATGTACACTGGTTATGGTAGTATTTACAGTACATGACAAGCAGCCTACTCCTAGTTACCCACCTTAGACAAAACAGCAAAGTCCACTGACTGGCTACTTGATTTGATCAGAAACTTTAAACCACAACAAAGTTCTTATCAAAAGTAGGCTAACTGAATGATTTGTGTCAACAAGCTGAATATTTGCCATACACGCAGTGTTGATTAAAATCTAGTGTTTCACATGGCACGGGACTCATTACATCACAGTAGGAAATGAAATAATGTTAGTCTATTATTCACCATCATATGAGTGAACAACAAGCGAATTTAGATACTCATCAGTTTCTTGCTCTTAATCTCACAAGTGTCTTTTCCCCACTAAATCCTGCTTGGCTTTCTCTCTCTGCAGCGCCGTGAGTCACTTGAGCTCTGCACTTTTTGCTGGATGGGCTCTTTCATAATGGGAGTCCAAGCTGTTTGGACTCAGGGGGACGCTAGTCGAGGTGAATCACATGTTACATTTTAACGTTCACTTGCTGAGAGGGCCCCCCAAAGGCCCAGTCACCTGATTGGCCAGCAGGACTCATTGGCTGGATGTCAATATCCCCCATTATTTCACCCTAAGCTTCACACTTCACATACACAAACTGACTTCATGATTGGTTGAATCATGCCAGTTAAATCTGTGAGGGCTCAGGGCTAGGGAGGGTCATTGGGATCCCGCCAGTAACACACATGTAGCCTGATTGGTGACACACTCCTCTTGGCCCTGATGGTGCTGATGCAGGACTTGTGTGTGTGTGTGATAATTATTCAAGATGGAAAAGGAGCAGCAGCTGGGAAGTGGAGAGTGGGGCCACTAGGCCATCGAGACATGATGAGGATGATGATGTGCTGTGTGTGTGTGTGTGTCACTTGAGAAATCTGTGTGTGTGTGAGTGTGTGTCCTGTGTGTGTGAGTGTACATTTGTGTCAGTTAAGAAGTGCCTGTTTGTATGTGCCTGTGACGGTTGAGATGTGCCTGTGTGTCCTACTGGTTTAAAAGGCGTCTGTGTGTCCCGTGTGTTTGCGGCGGTTGAGCAGTGGCTCTGTGTCCGTGAGTAACAGTGTCAGGAATTTCAGGCCTTAATCATGAACAGCTGCCACCACCGTTTCCCGCCAAGCTGGAGAAGACAGACATCAGACACTGGTGTTTTTACTATTTTGTTGTAAGTGCCTTTAAGTGGTACTACCATTAACCCTTATGAGTTACTGGAAGCCTACATTATGTTGCATTGATTAATATCTCTAATTAAAAACACATCTTGTGCAATGAATCAGTGTAATAATCAATGTTGTACAGGCCTGACTAGTGTAGCCCATCTCACAGTAAAATCAGTTTCCCAAAGTTCCTTACATTTGAAATAGGGAAGTGAGAATTAAGGCACGTGTTTTGTGCTTGTCACAAGTAAACCGCAGCAGAATGTCTGTAAGGCACTGACAGAAAGAGAGAGAGTAACGGAACCTCTTGCATTCCTTCCCTCAGAGTCAATATCCTCATCATGACAAGCAGGCACAGTTTGCAGAATGAATCCTTGGTCCGTTTACTGAATGAATCCTCATTTCAGGAGTTCGAGGTAGGCTAGTCTGTGTGGGAGAGAATTACTACGATAGGCCCTCTGACACAAAACTACCCCATTAGTAAGCTAAAATTTATTGGATGACCGTTTTTTGCCTTGTGGATTCTGCAGGTGGAAATAAGTTAAACGTTTTTAAAGCCTACACCAATAGGTGTGAACGCGCGAACTGACTCAAGGTAAACTCCAATAGTAATTTTCACGGTGCCATTAACGTACATATTCCAGATGCCTTCATTTCATATGAAGTCAAAGTGAAACCACAGTTAGGGAAATTTCATCCGGCGCAGAACTACGCCTAACGTCTCTCTGAGAATGTTGATGGTATCCCATTATGGAGTGGGCGGAGACTGACTATTTCAGGGTATAGCCGCACGCAGTGCGCTCAAACGCATGCTGGATTACTGTGGGATGCAAGGCAACACTCGCCTGGGTGGTAGCGAAGGCGTTCACCTTTTTAAATAATAATATAACCTGTGGAATAGTCGAGACTTGCCTCTTCACACGTGAGCTATCGTGATGCGCAGCTTCAAAGTGATGACTTTGTGAACAACAGCCTACGACATGCCTGGATTGAGGTAAAAGAATTCGTGCCGTCAACAATGCGTGAGCGTTTGTTGACTAAAGTGGTTGCATAATGCTTAAGCTTTGTTGTGATTGTTTATTTTAGAAACTAGAATATTTAAAGCGACGTTAAAGACGACCCTGCGCAGGTATCTAGGCCTTTAACCAACTCTGAAATTCCCCTGACCTAGTGGCAGTTTTCAAAATCCTCACGGGAATGGAGAGAGTATGTTAATCCCCGGGCCAAATCAGAACTGTGCCGGACTCCTGCAAACTTCTTCGGGACATTCCCCGTGTGAAACTGCGCAGACGCAGCAGGTGCAACAGGTAGGAAATTCACATCATCGTAAATTAATAGCCTATATTTTTCAGCATAGGAGTTGGCTAACTCATGAGAACCAATAAAACGGAGAGCCAAAGAAGAATTAAAACGTTTTACGCACGCCAAATTTACACAAACTCAATAAAGGTTCAATTAAATACAGACAGGCTATATAACCTATGCTATCTGTTTTCAAAGTAGCCTACAAAAAGATGAAGTAGGCTAGGCTAGAAAAGCAGTGGTTTTCTTTTGTTATCTCTCACACACTGATGCGCACCCTTCTTTCCTCTTGCTGCGTCTTTTGGTTCCTCTTTGGTTTCAGAAGGAGCTGGGGCCAGCCATGACAAGCCCCAGCTTGGATGTCATCACGTCCAGCCAGGACCTCCGATGGCTACTGCAGTCCTCCCTCTGGACCCAGCCCGAATCCTCATGGCAGACGCTGGCCTCGTTCATGCCCCACGAGGAGCCCTTGGGTCGCCCACCGGCCCCGGCCCACGCCTGCTGCCAAGCTCGCCCACGCTGCCCCGGGGCCACGGGCAGAATGAGGACAAAGGTGACGGGCCGTCTGGATGAAAAAGTAGGTGTTGTTGGTGTTGTGGTGTGGATGTTGTTTGTGAAGGCACAAAGCGGGGGTAAAAGGAGAAAGGAAGGGGCCTCGCGCTGACTCATGGTGTGCGGTAATGTGATTCACACACCTGAGTCACGCAGTGCGGGCCGCGTGAGTCATAGCGGCAGAATTTGAGCGGGAATAAGGGAGAGGGAGAAGAGAGAGCTAAGTCGGCGCGGGGGTGGTTGAATGCGTGCTTGTGGGTGGTTTGAACAGAGGCAGAGATTGGTGTGGTGGAAGGGCGGTTGGCTGTGGTGTATTTGAAGTACCCAGTTCCACCAAGTGTTTTTTTTTATAAGTGGAAGCATTATACTACCGCTAGATGTCGCTAGGACCACACAACGAAAGTGTAACGAGGTGTAGTAAGCTATCACATATCGGGCAACATGATGGTAAAGTGATTTGCTTTAATAATTGCGAGACTATTGTGCAATAGGTGTGTCATAGGATATACGTTCGCAAACCATTTGCACTAGACCTATAACTTGAAATGGACTATATGGACTAATCTGACATTGAAATTAAATTTAAGAGTGTGGCATATATACAATATGCACAATAGCCTATTCTGAAATTTTGTTCTGAAGTCATCACATATTTTTCAGTAATTTTGTTACCAAAGAATATCAAACAGTAGTACAGTAGTACAATTTTCTATACAAAAGAAGTAAATTAAGCCATGAAGGTCAAGCCTTGTTTTAGAAGTATTTAGTCCATATTGTGCTGTGGGATGCATTTCTCCCATGTGGTGCTGATTTCCTTCCTGTTTCATCATGATATTCTGCTCTTTCTCTCCCCCTTTCTCTCTCTTTCTCTCTCTATCTCCCCCCTCTCTCTTTTTTTTCTGCCTGGTTCAGGTGTCTCAGGAGGAGGCTGAGCGGAGGAGGCTACGCAGGGAGCGCAATCGCATGGCCGCTGCAAAATGCAGAAACCGGCGACGCGAGCTCACCGACACCCTGCAGAATGTAAGCCAAACACACACACACACACACATACACAGGTACACTAACACACACTCGTGATAGAAACACACAAACACACACATGCATACAGACACATACTGTAAGCACACAGCTGATCAGAGAGAGAGAAGCAGACAGAGATTGGGGTTGGGTGGAGGTTAGGAGAGGAGTGCTGGAGTCAAAACAGCAATACACAGCTGCAGGTCACAGAGTTCTCCAACATGTAATTGCACCTATTCTGACTGAAAACACTGCTGCCTGCTAGTAGAAGCAGCTGCTCCAGATGTGTAGCCAACACAGTGCACGTAAATCAGCTGTCAGCAAGTTACAGGTGTGTGTGTGTGTGTGTGTGTGAGTCAGCAGTCCTGCTCGGTGGCCTGGGGGGGTGCATATGTTTGGCGTTTATTGTTGATGTTGTTGCGGCTCGTTTGTAGTTGCTCGTCTGTTCATCCCCCACTCCAAAGTGGAGGGCAATGCAGCACGGCTGAAGGAGGAGTCGTATTGGGGTTTTCCAAGAAGGAGCTTAAGTGGCAAACCTGGGGAAGCTTACCCACCGTAGACGTAAATCTGCTAATAGAAGAGCTGACAGGCTACTCTGTAAGGAAATTTACCGGTTTCTGCAGGTTAACTTATCCAGGGTAGTGGTAAACCTGCTACGAATTGGGGCAGCCATGACGTACTGTTTAGGGTTTCAGGCTTGTAGATGAAGGATTGCCGATTCGATTCCCAACCAGTGGAACATAGCTGAAGTGCCCTTGAGAAAGGCACCTCACCCCTCACTGCTCCCCAAACACCGCTACACGCAGGCAGCCAACTGCAAGTGTGTGTGCTGCACCTCACTGTGTGTGTTCACTGTTTGCTGTATAAATCACTAATTCACGATGGGGTTAAAGGCAGAGACGAAATAATAACAACAATAATAACATTAATAGAAGAGCTTGAGTCCTCATTCTCTTAACTAAACAAAGCTAACAGGCTACTCTGTTAGCAGGTTTACCGCTCTCTCTAGGTTAACTTGGTCAGGTTTATCACTAACTACCTACTTGGAATACCCCCTGCTTGGAGGTTGTTGATTGATGTCTTACAGTAAACAAGCTGATCAGCTGACAGATGATGAAAATTGTGATGTAATTGTTGGTGTTTGTGTTTATTGTTGGCCATTGTGTTTGTTTATGTTTATTATTGATCTCTTGGGTTTCTTGTGACTCATCTCACTCTCACTGCACAATTGCTATCTTTAGAAAAGGGACCCGGTGAAGTTATTGTTGTCTGTGCTTGTTGTTTGTTTGTTTGTTTGTTTGTTTGCATGTTGCTCACCCCATGAATCTCCTCCATGAATGTGCTGTGCAGGAGAGCGACCAGCTGGAGAGCACTCAGTCTCGGCTGCAGGAGGAGATCGCCGAGCTGGAGCGGGAGAAGGAGAAGCTGGAGCTGGTCCTGGAGGCTCATAAGCCTATCTGCAAGATAGCCCCCCATAGCCACCATAGCCATGATGGTGATGATGATGAAGATGAGGACGAAGACCACACTGGCTGTCTGTAAAACTGGGTCTGCGGGTTCAGACCAGGGTTCCTTATTCTGCTTACTGTATTAGGGTGAGACCGGGACAGTGAAGCCCAGATGTGTCTCTTGTGCTGGATTAGGGTAGTTAGCCTTATTTGAATTACAGATGCCACAGACATCTGAAGGTCTATGAGTAAAGCAAAGCACGCAACAGTTTCTTAGAGGCAACTTAAAAGTTGAAAAAAAACCAAAAAAAAAGAAACTGTTGAGTGCTTTTTTTCATATATATATATTGATGGACTTGTATTGATGCTGAGGAGAATCAAGCACCCAGTGTAGTTTACATTATGGGGTTGAGAGCACTTCTCCAGTTTTTCTCTTCTCCAGTCATCTGAAAGAACGGTACAAGATAGATAGAGAGAGAAGGCATTACTTTTACTTTGCAATAGTTCTCAGCATCACATTGGAAGTCTCTTACTGTTGAGTTGTAACATAGGTGGATTTGCTTTGTCTTAGCTGGCACCAGTATCGTGCTTTCTCTGTTTGACGAATGATAATAAATTGCAGTGTATTGTGGTATATTCAGCTCACACAGGTGGATGGTGGGTTGCAGGAGATTCAGAGGTTTTGTAAAGTTGCTGTATGTGCACTCTGCTCTAAGCTGTGCTTAGACCTATAAGGAGTGTGAAGAGTTGGACACACAGATGGAGATAGAGCACTATTGTGTGTGTGTGTGACATGGTGGAGCTTGTATGTTGAGAGATGAAAGCGGAAGTGTGAGGAATTATACTCAAGTCTGGGTTCACATTGCAGAGATTCGATACATTACATATACATACATTATATGCGTTATAATAAAATGGATCGTTCCGGTCCTTGATTATGATTGGTTGAATCGCGTTCAATGCTGTTGTATATTCCCCTGATATAGCAGGACAGAGAACGCATTTCATTCTATTTTGCTGAAAAGCTACATTGGCTGCGTTTGTGCGTTACTTGGCGACCATTCAGCTGAAGGAAATATACAGTATTTCATGGTGGAGGAAATGTTGTTTAGGACTAAATTGCAACATTTCATGTTGCTGTGGCTTTGTCTAATGAAACCGAGGTACAGTATGTAAGTGTAGGAAGCCCCTATATCATGAATATAGCACAGCTAAGGGGCTTTAGCTACACTCAGCTGCGCCTTGTGTCACATCACCAACCTCAGTTGTGCTACAGTATATTAATGATATAGAATGGCCTCTCGGGGCTTATTGCTTAATTATACACACAATACGATTTCAGATCAACAGTCAGACAAAGAAAAAAATGTTTCAAAGTATGTGTCACCTGGCATGTGTGTGTGTGTTTGTGTGTGTGTCTGTGTGTGTGTGTGTGTGTGTGTAACGACACAGATGTTCTGCAGACCAAAGGAAATGGGAAAGCGACTCCATTGCATTCACAGGGAGGGATGTTTACACACACTATGCAGAAACATGTCTGGTCTCTGAGTAGAAAAGAAGCCCTGTAGTAACTTGCAGCTACATAACAAGCCAGCTACTCTGCTCTTTCACTAGGCCATGACTCAAACCAGAGGCATTTGCATCGCACGCGGCTCAACCGCTTCAGTGAGTGATCCATGCTTTCAACAACACTATGCGGTATTAAGACATGTTGTGCTGTTATATAACATAAAAACACACTGTTAAGGTTTTATTTTGTTAAACACTGTTTTTAATCATTTCTTTTAAGTGCAAGTATGTGCAACAGACTTTGTGCACCTTGTTATTGGGAGATATGGAGATCTGGTTGGCAGTTTTAGACCTGCTTATATCCATTGGTACTGACATGTGATGCTAATCAGAACTCCAGTGACTTGTATTATGGACAGCATACAGTACCCACTACTCTTTTCATTAGCTATCCTATTGGTTACTTTTCAACCCAAACGACTGTAACTGGCTGTTATTGTTATTTCACTTTGTGTTGTTTATTAAGTTTGTATTACTGGTCCTCTCATTACAACTAGCCTAAAATAATTCCGTTTCTGTTCACTCTTTTGCTTTGTGTATGGATTGTGCTAGAGATTCATTTTCATTCTTTATAAGTACAAGTTAAGCTTCAGGGTTTTTATTGAAGCCCAGCTATTTTGCTAGAATGTGTAGGCTGCCTTGCATTACTGTTCTTTCTCCCTGATTTACACTGTTAGCTATGGAGTCAATGAAAGTCTTGGGAGATCTATTGTTTTGTTTTTTTTTCTGATGGCATTATTAGTGTTGACAACGTTCATAGCAATGGAACCTCGGCATGCAAGACCAAACTGCAGGGCGGTGTCTGGTCTTCCTTTGGTCTAGTTCCTCTACCTGTGATGTTACTACATAGACACACAGTATAACAGAAAGCTGAGAATATGCTGGTTGTATCAGACAGACTGTTACCAATTGCACAGTATAATCAAGCTACAGCGGTAGCCTTGAGTGCAAAATTATTGTTATACACCAGTCAATTTTGTATGCATTGTATTTGTTTAAATTTCATATGACTGTATGACAATTTATACCCACAAAATGGCAGACAGCTGGTTTATCTGCATGAGTATCAATAAACACTGAGAACAAAACGAAGGGATGTCTTCTTGTGCTGATCTGACTTTTTCTAGCAGTGACCTACTGTATATAGAAAATAGAATAATTGGAAGGGCACTTTTTTCTCTATTGCCCTGAAATTGGTGTGTCACCTGTTTTCTTGGCCGGATGACTCAAGATTCACATCCTAAGAAGTATTTTATCTGAGGAATAAAGCTCGCCTCCTCTAAACTGTGTCCTGATAAGGAGCACATGAAGGGTTGAATATTTGAGTAGGCCTATGTTAAATAATTGAATATGGTGCTCTATTCTACACCCACAGCAAATGTACCAGGCAGGGTGACTCACAGCACACACACCAGAGCCAGAGACCCACCCATATGATGCAATGACTGCTTCATTTACGCTTGCCTATATGCCCTGAACACGTGGACTATCGGTGTGTGTGGTTAAAGCAAGCCAGGAGGTAGATTTGTTGTGAATTGGCACTATGCACTAGGCCAGGGATTCTCAAACTTTATTTTAGTTATTTGTTCTTCTAAAACATTTTTTGCCAATATCACAACAGTATTAGATAGGTATGGAATTATGTTTATACTTTTTTGCAAACATTTTCACAGACCCCCTGGCAACGTTGCTGGACCCCAGTTTGAGAACCAATGCACTAGGCTAAATAGCACACTAGTCTGGTAGACTGCCCACAGACATACAAAGAAACTTACAGGGGCCACACAACCATAAAGTAATACATGTCTTTGGATCATCCGCATGTTTCAAACACCTGATCTACTAATACAATGTGCATTTGAATAAAACACACACACATTGAGAGAAGGAAAACAAAACCAATTTCAAATGTGATATTGATGGCAGAATGACCTCTTTCGTAAGGGCGTAGTCAGTCAGTCACAGCAACTGTTAGGCTTTTGACATTACCAGTTTCTCAAGAATAGCAACTTATATTTGTCAAGGAAGTAAATGGCTTAAAGCACACCTGAAGGGAGATGACCAAATAAGAAAGGGCCAAAAAAAAAAAACAGGTTTTGCGATGAGGATTCATTTTATTCATGTAGGCCTAAAGGAGAAACGGTCAAAATGCATTAACTGTATCCTCCTTTGCGATAGATGGCAGTATTGAGTCTTATTTTGCGCATGTCAATAGAAGAGCTGGGTCTGACTCTGACCGCTGTCCGAGGTTGCGAATTGTCAAAAATATCTGCATGTGTTGTAGGGTTAGCTGAAGAGATTGGTTTCATGCCTGACATCTACGAATAAGTAGTTTCAACCTATTCTTTGAGTTCCTGATATAATCAATGCATTAAATGTTAAAGTAGAGGATATTTGTCTATAGCGACTTTGAAAATTTGAAGTGCGCAATACCTCAACAACAAAAGATAACTGTGTGAAGGTACAACCACGAGTTTGCAGATGCAGTTCTACGAGCAAGCACGGAGATGTTACCTTCTTCATTTCAGTGTTAGCTAGCCTTCGTTCATTCCCGACTGCCGCTACCACTCTTAAACGACAGAGACTCATAAAGCAAGGTAAGTGTTGTGGGAGTCTAACGTTATTCGTGACCCTGTCCGGTAAGAGCTTAAGTAAGGCGTTAACAAGCTTTGGAGTTAAAATAGTTTCTGAAGGATCCAAGACAGTGCTGTGCGCAAGTTTCTTTAACTAGGGAATTGACTGTCATAGCCTGATGTGTCCTTTCTAACAAACATCAGTAGTTTTTGAATTTTATTAGAGTTGGCTATTTTGCAAAACAGTTGGCTATTTTGCGTTTCTAGTCACACACCAACTCTTCCTGAAGCTGCTCTTGGAAAATTGCCAAGTAATCAACTAATGTGGGTGCGTGCGTGCGTGCGCGCGCGTGTGTGTGTGTATGTGAATAACAGATCATGTCGGTGGAGTTGGATGTGTTCGTGGGAAACAATACCATCATGGATGAGGATGTCTATCAGCTTTGGCTTGATGGTTATGCAGGTAGGCCATTTCATAGCACATGTCTGTCAGGTTAGGTGATTTATATAGTGGATTGTCTCCTACCCTTTACTTCCTTCCTCTTGTTCTCACTCTTCCTCTGAGGACGTGCAGCTCTTAGTGAACGATAAATTATTAATCACACATTCTTTCTCCTTCTCTCCTCTCCTGTCCTTTCCTGAGTAGTGAACGATGCTGTTCGGTTGCGCATGGAGTCGGGGGGGTTGCGAGATTGCGACGTGAGCTCAGACGTGGTGCTGAGCGACACCATGGACCAGTTCAGAACCTTCCATATGTGTGAGAAGCTTCTGCAAAGCCCCGGCAAACTGGCCAATCAGCTGCTCTTCCAGATCCCCCCGCAAAAACAGGCCATGATGATAGAGAGGTACATAGACAGGATGTAAACACACATGCGCGTGCACACACACATACACACACACACACACACAAACTATAAGCAAGCAGAGAAAGGACCTGATGAAGCACTGGACACTGCATGTGGTGGAGTGTGCATGTGTGTGTGTCTTTGTGTGTGGGTTTATTAGATAACCCATAAATTCAACATTATGAGTGTGTGTGTGTGTGTGTGTGTGTGTGTGTGTGTGTGTGTGTGTGTGTGTGCGCAAACACAGATAGAGTATGTAAAACACACATTTGCATGCATTCCCCCTTGGAAACACACACACACTCACACACACTGAGTGATGAGGGCAGGTATACACAGAGTGGTGTTGATAGTGGACAGTAATGTTGACCATGGACAGGCACATCAAACACAGGAGGGTTGATGAAGGCATGACCAAGTAATCAGAGCTAGATCAGAGTCAGATGAACAGTGTCTGTCTATGTTACTGTTTGATTGCTCTAGTCTGGTAGGTACTATCAGTTTGACAGAGAGGGATTCCTGTCTGAATGTTTGGTTTGGTGTGATAAAGTAACTAATAGTTTAATAACACCTTTGTCAGGTGTTTCATTGGTCTGGTCTTGTGTTTGTTTGATTGGTTCTGTCTGTCAGGTACTATCAGTTTGACAACGCCTTTGCCAGGGAGGTGCTGGGCAAGAAGCTGTCCAAGGGCATGAAGAAGGATCTGGACGACATCAGCTCCAAGACGGGCATCAGCGTTAAGAGCTGCAGACGACAGGTGTGACGAACGTCAACGACTCTTACTGTCACTTTATTCCCCACCACCCTTTAAACACACACACACACACACAGGCGTATGCATTGTCAACAAGTGGCTGCCCCCCCCCCCCCCACACACACACACACACACATGCAAACACATGCACACAGAGGCGTGTGCACTGTCAACAACATTGTCAACAGCTACACACTCTTTTATGGCAAAAAAAGAGGCAGGTCTGAAGAGAACATGGTGCTGATCTCGCACTGACTCACTGAACCAGGGCCGCAGGAGAGCCGGATCTGAGCCATAAAAGGGCCGGATCTGAGCCAGATGGAGTTTTGTCATCAGCTGCCTGTTGTTTACCTTTATCACTGATGTGTTGTTATGACAAACTGCTAAGCCTTGATTTCACTTATAATCAGAATGTACAAAACATAAGAGGTCGTCAACCAAAGACAGTTTTGTTCGATTTCTTGGATTTTTTTTTCTCCAATGTCAGTATGATATTTGTGCAAATATGGGAATGTGCTGCAAAAAAATGGATTCTCTTTGACCCCTCCAGGCTGCTTAAAAGGGCAAAATACATTTAACTATGTCAAACATCTTTTAGTTATGCAATGGAGTAAATGTTTTTGTTCCATGGATTGGAGTCCTCCCACTGTGCCCAATTGACAGTGTAGCCTACAGTAATCAATATCACACATCAGAGGGCAGGATTCAACAACAACGCACAACAGCTCTGCCATATGCTCTACCTCTGATTGGGGACATGAGCTTTCTGTGCTATAACCCTTACATGCAAAACACAACATAACGCATTCAGAGACATTTAAATGTGAATTTATTTACCATTTATTACCATTACATTTAATATGCTGACGGAATATGAACAAATAGATGATAGAGGGGAAAAATGTGGAAGATACGATAAGGCAGTTAGTTAGACATGGTCACGTCCGTGGTTTATGCCCGCTATTAGCAAATAGCGATATGTGTTCGTCCAGGAAGTGTGTGTTTATTTCAAAAGAGAATAAGACTGGGGATCACACTGATCCAAGAACAGCTGCTTGGCTCTAACAACATCTTGTTTATTATTACTGAGGAGTAGTGCTGTGTATGTGTGTGTATGTGTGTGTGTATGTATGTGTATGTGTGTGTTTGTATATGTGTGTGTGTATGTATGTGTGTGTGTGTGTGTATGTATGTGTGTGTGTGTTTGTGTGTGTGTGTGTGTGTGTGTGTGTGTGTGTGTGTGTGTGTGTGTGTGTGTGTGTGT
>JASCQY010000388.1:13425959-13441352 GCA_030264315.1 Sardinella tawilis | reverse complement strand
GCTACCGCTAACTGATTAGGGCATGTCTTTTTCGCTATGGTTTCGTTTTCATATGCCCTAATCAGTTAGCGGTAGCATCTAGTTCTCGAATTCGGTCTACGCTGTACCTACTGATGTAGTTCTGATACCTTTCGACAGCACTTGGCAGCCTCAGCCAACAGGGCTTCGGTTTGATTCACTCCGGAGAACTGCTTTAAAAGAAAGTATTGTGAATTTGTTGTTTTGTAAGGGCTTTAAACAGACAAATATCAGTTAGCCATTTGGACCCTTGATAGCCTTTTCCTCTACACCCCCCACCCCACCCTTGCCCTAACCCCAGATAACCTTTCATTACTAAGCCTCGACCCTTGGTAGTCTCTTATTGTTAAGCTTTGACCCTTGACGGCCTATTACTTTAATGCTACTGTTCTGTGCTGCGCTGTGAAATCAGGGCCTGTTGAGGTGTAAGTGGGGACAAATGAGCATATTGTGGGATTAGTGTGTTACGTAATTCAGAGCTCAGCGTTCCACTGCCTTCCGTTCCGTTGGTTCCGATAGGGATGGATTTGAGCAATAGGAAATCCACACTAGACACTCTTACCAGAGTGGGCACTGGGCAGGAGAATTGCAGGAGTGTGCAAGGTTGAAGTGTGTGTGTGTGTGTCAGTGCTCAGTGAAGTGAACGTATGATTTCGTAGTATTACGTAGTATTTTTAACTGGTCTTCTAAAATGTATGTTTGTGTGTGTTTGTTTGTGCGTGTATGTGTGTATGCATGTGTGTGTGTGTGTACCCATCCCTCTCCCTTAGGACAAGCCTGGTGCGGTCAGCATGCCAGACCTGTATGAGGCTCTGTCCCTGGGCAGCGTGAGCGACGCGCGGCAGCTCCTCCTGATCCCCGCTCAGACGGGCACCAACGGGCAGAGCGGGCACAACGGCCTGCAGAGCTTCCAGGACATGCTGCTGAAGCTATGAGAACACCTGGCATCACTGGACCGTTGCCTCACGCCTCAGGCATTACATGTCTAAAGGCACACACACACACACATGTGTGCACATACATAAACATGCACACCTACACACATGTGCAACACAAACGCAGCGCACACACACATGCACAAAACATGTCAGAGCTCTTGAGGAGGTAGCCTACTCAGGGAGAGAGTAGCACAAACACATACACATACACACACACACACACACACACATAGCCTACACGCACACACACACACACACACACGCGCAGACACATTGTAGCAGAGGGAATGTATTTTAGGATGACATATGCATACAAGGCACATGCATATGTACACACACACACACACTCTCTCAGTACACAGTAGCACGCTAGTAAAGCTAGTCTACTTGACTGTAGTGGCAAATGAAAGATTAAGACGCACAAGTCCCCATTCTGTATTTGTAAACAGAGTCGGGTCAAGGGTCAGTGTAGGGGCTTGTTTTTTTAGCTGCATCAGCCATGGCTGCTTAGCACATAGCCTACTGTACATAAAGTTAATGTATAGAAAACAGGACAGGTCAGCTTCTACTCTAGACTGAGAGACTTTTTAATGTTTGCAGACTTTTACCATAGGTTTTATAGACCACTGTACAGTATAGACTGAGGTTGTTCCTGGAATAGACTTAAGGTCCGTTCACAGCAGGACCTATAAGTTAACTGCAACTATAACAACATTAGTGTCCATAATGACCAATGAGAACGAAAGTCTATGAAATGAATGTAATCCTTCTGATGAATGAATGTTTCTTATTGGCTATCAGCTTTTTATTGTTTTCAACATTGATCTGGAATTGAATATCATAACACATAGTTTATGTGTAAACGTCATTAATCCTAATATCTGGAGTGCTAATTATTTACTGTTGTGGTTGTAGTTATGGTTCTTGGTGTGAGCGGGCCGCTAACAGTCAGTTATCCTGAGCATGGTCGTTAGCTGCGAGGTTTCAGTGTTTTTAATGCAGTCAGTATTACTGCAGTATTTGGCCCCCTCATGGGACGCAGAGCCTATGGGCTCCGCACACAGACTACAGGCTCACATAGGGCTCAGCAGCACTCTTTACAGCTGCTATGTTAAACTCTAATAAGGCGCGTGTGACCCAGGACAAGTAGGCCATGCCTGTTCCAGGCTGTCTTCTCATCCCACGTTGGCTAGTCTAGGCTAGCCAGAGACGCCTGAAGCAGGAGAGGATTCAGTGGCTTAGGCAGGGCCTGGTCTGTTTGTTTGCTCTTCAGTGCCGAGAGACGGCTGATCTTCACACGACATGATGTTTGAGCTGTTAGTGTTGCCATTTTACAGCAGTGCTAACAGAAGGGCCCTTTGTCAGCCTGTTGTACTTCCACTGTTCTTCTTAGGCGTCACTAAGCTGCTGAGGGCAGACATCAATTCATTGTTCTCAAACACTTTCTATTTTCTTTCTCTCTGTCCCGGAGAGAGGGCCACTTCCTTGTGAAATATGCGCTGTTTTGCATTAACAAGTTATAGTTTTATTTATGGTATGTGTTATTTAAGTAACTTGTAAAATGTGTAGGCAACAGGGTGGTTAAAGCTGGTTTTCTGTTAATTACCTCTTTGTATATAAAGTATCTTTTGTAATAGCGAATGACTATTTTAGGTGCCAATTTCTTGTTAAAAGTAACTAATGTAACTCAGCTCACTATTCAGCACTGTTATAAACCTGTGAAGTCCAGAATGTTTCCTTCTTGTATTACATGTACATATTAGGTGAGATCCTTCTAACCCCACTCATACAATAGATACATAACACACACACACACACACACACACCATATTTGACTTTTGACAGTGTTCTACACATGGCTAGAGACATGCTCTGATATGTTTGTCACAGTCAACGGCAGGTGGCACACATAATTGTAATGGTGACAAGTTTACCTCATGCATACCTCTGTAGGACTGGTTTCATCTTTAAGGACAGAAAAAGGTTACAGATCAACAGGCCAAGCTTGTTGTCTAGAAACTAAATTCAGGGATGCACTTTGAAGAAGAGAGCATTCCATGTCCCCTACACTCCACACACACACACAAGTAACTAAACTGTGCACATTTGAAAAGACTTTAAAAATGTCACTGGCTCCACTACGGCCTGAAATAGAAGCTTTTTCTGTTTTTACAGATATGACAAAGTGCTTTTGTGTCATAACAAAATAGAAACCTTTATAAATTGCATGCTCAATCCATGTCATATGGACTCCATAGTGAGGTAGGAGTCTTTCAGACTTTGAGACAGTAAGATGTGGGTGACGATTACTCATACTGAGTGCCTTTTCACCCAGTGGAGCAGACACTTGATAATGTAAACAAACTGGGCCGCCTGAGGGTATTGCCTGTTGAAAATCAACAAGAGTTGCCCATATAGTTCATACAAGTCCTGGACGCTTTGCTAAGCAAACAGTCACACATACAAACACATACATAACATGTGTGCACAAGGTGCAAAGTACAGCCCAGAACATATGCAAATGGTTGGGAACATACAACACAACAGTATCAACAATTCTTAGTGTTTGCAGTGTGGGAGGTTCACAAATTTGAATATTTTTAATCCCCATTAATGTCCGTTATTCTGAAACTGAGGAATAGAACTTTTGTGACCTCAATACTGAGGCCTTACAAACACATTTCTATTGTGTACAGGACCTTAACTTAGGTCAAGGGGTTTTTTCAAAGAAATACTATACAACTTGTCAGTAAACATGTTTGTATCGTCATTTCCATTCCAGAATTCAATACTCTTGTATCTGTGACCTTATCTTCTCTGTATGTGCACACATCAAATATGTGTGCACTGAATAAAACTCTCAAAACACATTCGCACATGTGGGGCACTTTTGTATTAAAACAGCATGAATCATTGTTATTGTCACACAGAGATCTCACAGAAGTTCCTCCCGAGACAGAACACGCTCCGCAGGAACGTAGTCCCCAATGATCCAGCTCTGATGTACCCCAAGATGACAAACACAGTGTAAAAAATATGCAATCTCATTACATTGTTCACAAGTGAATTTCTCAACCCCACTGCCTTTAAACCACAAAGCACACAACAGATAATCCCAGTCCATTATATCCGCAGCATACACCCCCTCCTTTGGGGATTAGCGATTTATATACAGGGAAGAAGACACAGTCTTTTCTTCAGAGGAATATAAACAAATGCCTTATCTCTGCTCCTCTTACTTGATTAGGGAATGGAGGGGCTTCTGAGAGTTTGAGACATACCACTCAATTATAGACCATTTCAGGTTCTAGTTCCATAGCTGGTCCCCCAGGACTTCCTGTTTAACATTCCATGTTATTTTAATGTAACAGGAAGTAGTTGGGGACCAAGATAGAATGTTCATGCATTGTTTTATCCAGCTATCAAGTAGAACCTGAAATGGCGACAATGACATTAACAGTACAAAATAAAATGCGACCTAACTTAATCGTAGTCTAATCGAAGTGATACAGTATAATCCAGGCTGTGCTATGGAGCACAATCACCTGTGCCGTTTTCTTCTTCAGACTACTTTGGAAATCAGTCACTCATCCGTGCCCTTTGACCCTTCCGGTCTACTCCACGCCAGAGGTCATCAGAGAGGCATACTAAGGGGGGTGGTCCACCCACTCCCGTCCCGTCTTTTTTGAGCAACAACATGGCGCGCGCACGCACACACACACACACACACACACACACACACACACACTTCTCTAAAGTCAGTGTGTTAAGCCTTTAGCGACTGCATGAAGGTGGCGTAGTCATCCGGGTGCCAGCGCTTGTAGTCCTCGATCTTCCTCCTGATCTGTTTGGGCGTGTCCTGGTAGTAGTTCTTCTCATCTCGCGCCATAGCCTGGAGAAGTGTGTTCCAACACAGTTAACGCCACACAGGGGTTTTACAAAAGGGCATAACTCTCACATAAAGGCAGTCTGATGAAGTGTTTACAGCATGATGGTCAGTAGATAAGGCTTCAAAATGGCCAATCGCCACATTCAGATGAAAAAGTGAATTTTGTCTTAGGTGACAAATATCTGCCAGTTACAAATGTGAAGCTAATGCCACTTCATGAGATAGCAGTCATACGCTCCCTTCTCTATAAGGAGGGTCAGTCATCTTCTAACTGCTGCATTCTATTAGGGGGTCAGTCTCATACGCTCCCTACTATACCATAAGGTGGCCAGTAAGTCGTATGCTCACTACTCTATAGGGTGGCCAGTACGTCATATGCTCACTACCCTATAGGGTGGCCAGTACGTCATATGCTCACTACCCTATAGGGTGGCCAGTACGTCATATGCTCACTACCCTATAGGGTGGCCAGTAAGTCATATGCTCACTACTCTATAGGGTGGCCAGTCATCCTTTACCTACTCAATAAGATGCCCAGAGACTCATACGCTTTCTACTCTATAGGGGACCAGAGTGTCATACACCTCCACCCTATAAGGGGGTCAGTAGATCATCCTTTACCTACTCCATAAGGTGGCCAGACTAGCCTGGGAATACCAATGCTGCCTTGCACGCTCGTTCCAAACTGTACAGCAGCCTGGAGACCATAGCCGAAATTTTCGCATGGATTTGGGAACCAATCACAGAACAGGGAGAAACGGCAAGATGATGCGCAAACTTTTTGACAAACGGAACCTGAAGTCCCCTATGAGAAAATGTATAGGTGGTCCCCAGACTAAATCTCACTTGAGATTTAGGCTGGTGTTAGCCAGGCTATGGCCAGACACTCATACGCTCGCTACTCTATAGGGTGGCCAGTCATACACCTCTACTCTATAAGGGGGCCAGTATGTCATCCTCTACCTTATAGTCCTCCCCGTGCTCCCGCACCATGTGCTGGGCATACTCAATCAGGTCTCTGGACAGGGTCTTGGTGCTCTGGTTGGGCATGCTGGCTTGTTCTTCCATCTCTGAAAGACAAAACAAAAGGTCAGTGTGATAAATGTTTATATACGTCCCCATTGGCCCAGTCCTGCATTTGCTCATTTACTCAAACCTGCAATCTCAGCACCAATGACTAGGAGTGGAAAGTAGAGAGCACTGCATGTACAGTAAACTACAACCCCAGGGTGCTACTTTCACAAACTAGCTTGTCTCTTAAAGCAACACGCCACCATTTGTGGAAATTTGTTATCCATTATCCATCCATCCATCCGACTCGAGTTGATTAATTGAGTCATACCTTTCTCCTGTTCATCCAGTCCTTCTCTGAGTCTGGGATACCACTTTTAGCTCAAAATTAGCATGTAACATTGAATAGGATTGGACCGTTAGCATCTCGCCTGGTCTAATCCGATTCAATGATAAATGCTAGCTTGGAGCTGAAAAGTGGTATCGCTAGACTCAGAGAAGGACTGGACAAACAGGAGAAAGGTATGACTCAATTAATTAACTCAAGGGGAGATGGAAAATGAAGATATTTCCACAAATGGTGGCCTGTTGCTTTAAGGCGCCGAGTTGGAGGTCTACTAATGTACACACCGCCCGGCCAGAGAGCAGCAGGCTACTGATACACATTCACCCTCCAAATCCTCCATCCCATGCAGGTCACGGCACCAGTGTAACCTGGGTCATCCAGCACGTGTGCTCACCTGGACTCAAACTGCTACTCAGCACCATGCACTACTAGGAGGGGAGCACACTTGCAAGCGAGCTAAAGCCCCAGGATGCTAGTTTCACTCATCTGCATGTCTTGTAAGGCATTGGTTCTCAGACTGGGGTCCAGGGACCCCCAGGGGGTCTCTGAAGAAGTTTGCTACAGAGCATAAGCTTGGCTTATGCAGAGAAAAATACTAAAGATCAGTATAGAGCCCAATTGCATTGTGCTAATTTTGTCCAAATGCAGTAATAACATGCCTACCTAAAACTTGTGATATTTGCAAAATGTCTTTTAGAACAACAAATGGCTATAGTCTTATATAGTTAGTTTCTTGCGATTGAGGGGTCCTTGAAAAAAAATTCTGCTATATGAGTCCTTGGCACAATAAAATTTGAGAACCCCTGTTGTAAGGCATACAGTATGGGGGGGGGGGGTATAGGGCCTGAACGATCTGACTATACCCATCTCCACCTGACTTACAGTGAAACACTTTAGTGATGCGTTCCTATCAAAACAAAATATATGGTTTCCATCAAACATGATTAAACTATTGAACGAAAGGGAAAAACACATGGATCTACACAGCAGGAGGATCTATTCTTGGTGGCAGAGCACTGCATGAATCATAGCACTGGAGGGTCTATGTCAAAAGTCCCCGTCATAAACATCTCTGAACAGTTTAGCCAGGCTGTGCTATCCGTTTCTAACACAACAGAGTGGCTTTATTGACTCGCCAGCAGTACTTAAATGGAGTGCCTTGTTTGCAATAAATCAACATTTCCCTAAGCAGCCAGAATCACTTATAAATACACCTACAACACTGCAGCTCTTGTCTCTGTCGAGGCCTTGGTATGATGGTGGCGATCCCCGAGAACATAACACACCCCAGGTCTTACCTTTGATCACATATGGCTTCTTTATCAGGACCCCTTCAGAATCCACTTCCATTGCCTCACTGCCTCCTAGCTAGAACACAACATTCAATTTCATTTATGGAGATCTTCATAACACAGCATCAGTCCGTCCTAAATAAGACCTGACACAAACTAGATGATGAGGTATACAGTATTGTAGGCACAAGATACGGTCAAGTAAGATAATGATGGTTTATGAAGAAATGAAACAGTAGATATCAAAAGATAGATCGTTCATTAAGAGGCAGATATTATACATTTATTAAGACTGGTAGTGATGGTTCATCTTCCACATTTACCTTTATGGATTTATAAACAGATGTTTTACATAAAGCAACTAACAAAAGAGGATTAACATTTAAGCTACAACACAATGAAAATCCACAAAATTTAATGATTGCGGAGGAAAAAGTAGCTATGTATGATTCCTTGAAGGGAAAAGGTAACCTCATAAAAAAATTAAAAATCTCTCGACAAAGTTTCCGTTTACAATGTTGAATGGCCCTACCTAAAATGCCCTGAGATTGGGTTCGTAAGAGTGAGACGGTTCTTACCTGTGACTGTCGAATAGGCAGCACACCTTTGGGATCATGCTGTAATCCCATATCACGCAGGTTCTGCTGAACAGTTTTTCTGTCATCCCAAGCTTTTCTGATCTGGGCACTGCAAAATATCATGTCCACACAAATATCAATAGGTATTCGGGCAGTTGTGTCAGGGATTTTATCTACAATAACAGTTTTTTCTGTCAATACAATTGAAACAAATGTTCAATCACTGAACATGGAGTTCCCCCCTAAAAACTCCTTTTCCTTGTTCTCGCTGACCTCTTCTGGTCGTTGTGAGAACCCGCTGTGATTCGTTTTATGGACCGCAATATGTTCATGGATTAGGATGGAGTCACAAATATGCAATGTAACACTTGTCAAAGGATACATTTTAACAAGAACTGTCAGTCTGTGTCGGGGAACACAAATTGAACTGTTGTAATGTTAACATGTTCCCATTACAATGTGATTAAATAGTTTGAACTGCAAGCTGATTTCACGTCATATGTTACTCGATGTGTCTAGATAAATGCTAACGTTCACGCATACTACATCTAACCTACACCACACCTACATAACTACAACTAAAACAAATTCATTTCAAGATATGGTTGTTAATGCATAAGGTTCAGACAATGTTGCAATGTGGATAGTAGAAGTAACCAAAGCTAATGAGGATTTGTGACCTGAAGTAACGTTACTTGACAAAAGACAAGGAGCGACTTTAAACCAACATAAGACGGTTTATGTATAATCCAATGAGCATTTTAGCTTCACAATTAAAACCTACATGTAGTCTACTAGCGTAGCTAGCAGCTGGTAGCAGAGGCACATGAAGGTAACGTTATCTTAGCCACAGCAGGTCGCTTACCATTCAATATTCGGTCTCAGCTTTTTCCTTTGCTTCTTTTGAAGTTTCTTTCTGTCTTTGCTGTAATCAAACTTCTTCCGCTTGGAAGATTTCTTCGCTTTCGGCATTATTTATTAAGCAGTGTACAATAACGTTCACGTTCAAAGGTAGACTTGTGAAGGAAATACCAATGGCCAAAACACGTGTGTAAAGATCACGTGACAGTTGTCGCGTTGTTCAGCTGCGCATCCTGATGACGTTGATAGCACTGCGGAGACCACATCTGTAAACACAACGTCATTGCCTGTGTATAAAACCATAAGTGCCCTGCAATCATATATTTGATATGACAGTTTGTATACTAACCTGGTAAGATGTAGCCTATTGGATGAGTTCAATTGTAAGGACACGACTGTTAACGGCACAAGTCTATTTAGGCTATATGCTTGCAGTAGGCTATGATTAACCACCTAACAGATTGCATTAGTGTTGGATGGCATATAACAATGAAAGGAATAGCTTAGGCCTATCTGTCCGCCAAGGATTAGAGTTAAGGTAGGCTACATTTGGAGGCCTTTAACGCATTTGCTTCTGATAACCTATCAAATTTCTGCATTGGGAGACAATAGCCTAAATATAGACTGCACTTGACTCTTCATGAACAATCACATGAATTAATCCTTTTTTCTCCACCAATTCATAGTAGGCTAATTAGTAGCCTTTGTTATAAAATATCAAATATTCCCCCAGGGCAAACAAACGCTTTCAGATTATTCCTGTTTTAGGACTACAGTAGGCTATATGCAGACATAAACATAGGCCTATCACATGCAGCCTTCACTCAGGAGCTGTGAGCCACAATGTGCATAAAGCTTTAACAACTCCACAGAAAACTGTGTGTGTGTGTGTGTGTGTGTGTGTGTGTGTGTGTGTGTGCGGAGAGAGAGAGAGAGAGAGAGAGAGAGAGAGAGAGAGAGAGAGAGAGAGAGAGAGATGTTGCACTGGGGGGAAAAATCCAGACGGAGGAGGTGTTCACTTTTAGGGAATAATCTATCTAACCTCCCTCTGACAGCAGTTTAAAGATCTTCTCTGACATGAAACTATAACACAGAAACACAAGGCAGCTGCTTATGCAATGAAGGCAGTATTTCATAACACTAAACTTGAACAACTCCCATCAACATTTCATAAGACTCACACACTGTGACAGTACAATGTCATCTCCAATGTCCACAATCACCTAACTACACAATCACTTAGCTGGAAAAAAGACAAAGGCTAACAACAGCCTGCTGCAATGATAAAGGCCTATTAAAATGTCACCTCTGGCATAACAGTTATTTCTATATTGATTGAAAAGTGATTAATGTAGGCAACCATACCTAAATATGACTCCTGGAATCAGCAAATTCTCACAAATAATCCCTTTAAATAAAGAAAATATTCTGAAGTTCAGATATCAGATGCACTTAAGCCATTCTGTTTCTCTTGACTTTATTTGGTAATCTGCTCATGAATAAACTTCAGAGTAAGAATAGACCTTGTGAAGAAAGAGCTGAGGGGAAGGCTGGGGAGATGGATATCTACAGTAAATACCACGTCTTTCTGTGTGTTTTTGGCTCTTGAACAGGCTGAACTGCACCATTCAAAGTGAATGGCAACCAAAAGAGTCTATCAAAGTTGTGAATCATCTGTTGAAATAACCTTCAACAGCTGTCTGATTTGTCATCCTTTCCAAACAATAAAAGACTGTCGAGGAAACACAAATAGGCCTGCTTCATGGCCTAGGCTAGACTTGGATGAGGTTAGGAGAGATTGTCATCCATCTCTCTGTCCACGTCTGGAGCATGGGCTTGCATTCGATAACCTATGCCTCTAGGTGTCCCTATAGTCTAATCCTCGTTAAATGTTGGCCTACACACGAATCATTGGGCGTGGCAAGACAGCAGGGTAGGTCGGTGTAACACATGCTGTTACACGGTAAGGAATGAAGCGGCGGATGTGTTCAGCGTGATATGATATTATGATTCAATATCCTCTCGCTTTCAATTTCACCCCTCATGGTCTGTAGACCACTGTCTAGATTGACAGGCGCACCAGGGAAGCTCTCTCTCCGTCTGACTGGCCGTGTGCCAGAGAGTTTACTTTTTCAGGTGGGTTGCTCTGGACGGTCGGGATTGGCCAATGCGGAGCTTTAAAGGGTGGAGCATTTTCAAGTGCAGCGACGTAAATTGAAGATTTGGGGGCGGAGATATAGGGAGCTAACGACAGCGGCGAAGAGAGTCATTCAAGGGTTATATTCCGTCGTGGGGGGGAGAGGGGGAGGACACGCTCACTGCCAACCCGGCGACGAGGTCGGGCCTGTGGTGCTTGCTACCCCAGGAAACCATGGAACTCGAGAATATCGTGGCCAACACTGTCCTCCTCAAGGCGAGGGAAGGTAAGAGCCGACGAACCTCCAGGGCAGCGCTTTGGCGGCTGACATCAACATAATCGTATCGCCCAGCTGCAAAACGTGGGGGTTCCCAGAGGAAGCCGAGGCCAAATGACACTTGCAGACATTATATTCTAGCAATTAGGCCCGTAGCGATGTCTTGATAGAACGTTTTGGCATGACAGAAGGTTATCTTTACCATTCAAACGGAAAAGCGTGAGAGATGGAACTGTCATTCGGACAAGTGTACGCTACTGCAGCTAAGACTACTCCCGTGCATGTCGATAGCATCATTTTTACAATTAGATCGATGTAAACGGCTCTGTAAGGTGGTACGAGTAGGGGCAACTGGATGTCCATCCAAGCAATCGACAACAGCGATCTGACAATCTTGGGTTAGAGAGAGATGGCATTTTAGGATGGTGACAAGCGATGTTATTAGATTTTGCATCGTGAAATTGGATTGAGAGAAGCGTCAAGGCTGTGCCTGTACTTTCATCATGGTGTTCATGTAAACCATTTTTCTCTCCAGCTTGCAGCAGGTGTAACGGTCTTGGGACTGTCGCGGGTTCAATACTTTTAAATTCCTTCTATGCTGAATCAAAATTCATTTTCTTTGTTTCACTGTGAAAATGACTATTACAAAATAATTTCCGATAGGCTACACACTGGTAATTATTGACAGCTTGCCCAATTAAATGTAACATCATTCGGAAGCTTCCTCAATGTAACAGTGTAGCTTTTGCGTCGTGCCTGGTATACTTTGTGGGCTACTGTAGCATAGGATACATCCTAAGGTTTTGAGAGAACATCGTTACTTGTGTTCTTTTGTTTGTTAAGTGGAACACGGAACAGTTTTGTTGAACGAATTCGAAAGTTGTTGCGCTGCAAAGGGCGGGTGTGTTAAAAGTATCCTATGGTGTTGCACAGGCAGAAGTGAAACCCCTGACGTTTGTCGACTCTTTTTATGTAGGCCTACATACAACTTTCAGAACAGACGGGGCTGACCAGGTGTTGTGAATGAAAATGAATGAAAACCAAACATTTACATGAGCCTTTTAGTTCTGCATCCTGTGTCCCTATCCTTCAAATGTAGCCTACCCCGTGTGACAGTTGAAGGTGAGACATAAAGTTTCATCCCTCCGTTAGCCCAACAACAGGAAGTCTGCGTGATTGCTGAGGTTTGCTGCGCATGTCACATGTCAGACAGGCTTCCCCTGATGAAAACGTACAGACTATCTAGCCTCGCACACAAGGACAGAAATCTGGTCTCAGTAGGCTAATGATGCATGTAGCCTACTGTAGCACTGTCACACATTAACTCAAATCCCCGCTGCAGCAGCATGTGGCTGGACCAATGTGATTGAGCTCCTGGAGTGAGGAAGAGTTTGCTTACTATGTTCACTGCAAGCCAGGGCAGTTGGTTTTAGTACTCTCACTTAAATTAGAGGAAGCAGCTCTTGTTTGTTTTCCCTCAAGAGCCAGTGTTTTGGATTTGTTCTGCCATCCATCTCCATATTGTCCATATGTGTCTGCCACACACAGGCGGTGCGTGTGTGTCTGGTGTTGTCATACACAGTCACTAAAGCAACAGTGGCTGGGAGAGATGATTGAAAGTCTGCTCACTGTGAGCTGTTCCTGTTTTCCAGCACACTCTTCAGTGTTCGTTTGAATGGTGACCCAGGCGACAGCCTACAAACACACCCTCTTTCCCATTTCTAAGTGCATCACTGGCACCCTACTACAATCAGAATGCCTACAGTGTGAGAGTGTGTGTGTGTGTGTGTGTAGGAATCTACCGGTCGTTAACCATGTCTTCTTCAAACAGGGTTTGATTCTCATGTTGTGTGGTTCTAATGGCACTGGACCAGATGTAAGCCGTATCTCAGGCATACCGCACGCAGACTCAGATATGATGATAATCTTAGTGATCTCACTTTTATCTTCATTGGAGCCCTGTATCTTTCACCCTTTCCAGACACCTTTCCTCCATTTTATTTTTATTTTCTTTGTTGTAATCGATCAGCTGACCACCGGAAGTAAATGGAAGGAAGAGATGGGGTGGGGTAGGATTCATACCCGAGTCCCATGAGTGTGTATGGGACAGGCTCTGTCGCCAGCAGGGAGACTTGACCGTTCTTATTCCACTCACAGTCCACTTCATGCCCCAAATGAGGGTCCATACAGGTGAGGCTTTAGGTCTAAAGGTGCCCTATGCGTGTTTGGCTCATCATGCTTGAGTCAACACTGTGGCTGATCTTGTAAGTGTGGTTTCTCGCCACGAGAGTGTCTCCATTTGTCCCCTTAACAGTCATTTAACCATCGCGGTGACTGAGAAGCGGGTAGATTAACTAAAAATTCTTGCCCAGTGTTCCTTTTAAATTGCAGACAGACGCAGCAGAGGTGGTGCACTTTGGGTCACATGAAATCCTCTTCGTCCTTCATCTTAGGGTGGGCCAGAGGGCCAGTGGTGTGTGTGTGTGTGTGCGTGTGCGTGTGTGTGAGAGAGGGAGAGAGAGCGAGAGGCTGCCAAACACTTAAAAAGGCACTGTATGTTTACAGTGTGTTGTGGTAGTAAAACTCAAGAATGCAGCCGCCCATGATGTTGAACAGCCGTGACACAGCCAAGGGGGTAGGGTCAGATGCTTACACCTCTACGAGGACACCACACACACAGCTACACATTCTACACGTCGCCACACAGATATTGTACACACACACACACAGCTACACATTCTGCACACCACCACAGACAACACACACACACACACACACAGTTACACATTCTACACGTCGCCACACAGATATTGTACACACACACAGCTACACATTCTGCACACCACCACAGATAACACACACACACACAGTTACACATTCTGCATGCCACCATACACATACACACACGCATGCACACACACACACACACACACACACACACGCACACACACACACACAGCTACACATTCTAGATGCCACCATCACACTTATCCAGTACTCTAATCCACACTGCAAATCCACTCACACCCCTTGTCTGTGGATGAGAGAGTGTGTAAGTTTGTGTCTGTGTAAGTGTGTAAGTGAGAGAGTGTGTAAGTGTGTTCTGGCCGGTCCAGTGGCGTCAGGCTAACAGGATGTGTGGGAAAGCGAGAGTGCGGAGAGCAAAAGGAGCATTTTTGAGGCTCTCCGCAGAAGCCTCTTCAGTGTCCTCAGAGAGGCCTGGGCTAATTCCACAAGTGTCAAAGGAGCGCTTCACAAAGGTTTGGTTTGTTCGTTGGCGAGCCCCTCCGCGTCTTTGCCAAGTCCCCGTTTGGTTTGTTATGTTTAACTCACTTCACCCTGATAACCCGCTGCAGAAGCCCCGTGAGGATACTGTACGGGCCACATCCGGTTCACTGTCGGCCCGATTTCCACGGATTTCCACGGACTCTGCGTATGATGTCTATGCTGTTGTTTAGGCCTTGGTCATTTCTGGCAGGGATGTTTATCCCGCTGCATTAAGCTGATTTGTCATGGCACGAGTGAGGTCTGAAATAGACTAACCCTCCTGCTCGAAACACATTTGTAACAATGAGGTTTAATATGGCCAATTGGATCACGCAAGGATACTAGCCCTGCAGCCAACGCTAATAGCACTGTCCTTAGAACAGCACTCACAGACTCTATGGTGTCCTTACCACAAAACTACTAGCATTTCATATTGAATATATACTGTACAATCACATGTGGGTCATGTTAATGTAGAATATACAATCGGATAATGTGTGTTTCTGTGTCTGCTTGTGTCCTTCCTGTGAGCAATAAGTAACTTTAGTTAACGCCTTTCATGTTAAACAAAAAGTTGTCTCTTTTTGTCTCTTTCTCTCCCAGGAGGAGGTGGGAACAGGAAGGGGAAAAGTAAGAAATGGAAACAAATGCTCCAGTTCCCCCACATCAGTTTGTGTGAGGAGCTTCGCCAGACTACAGGTATGTGTGTGTGTGTGTGTGTGTGCGTGTGTGTGCGTGTGTGTGTGTGTGTGTGTGTGTGTGTGTGTGTGTGTGTGTGT
>JASCQY010000388.1:13376206-13390383 GCA_030264315.1 Sardinella tawilis | reverse complement strand
CACGCTTCTGCAGCGAGCGGTAGCGGCAGTACTGGGGGTAGCTCAGCACCCGCACGCACACACCCTCACCGCCATCTAGGGAATGGACAGAAGGAGGGGAGGGGAGGGATGGAAAGAGAGAAAAAACAGAATAAGCGAAGTAGGGAAATTACAATTATAATTTTTTTATCATCTTATTTCTCCCTTGATATTCAATCCTAATAAATATTAATTTCAGTTGATCCCTAATGGCAAATCTGCAACTTTGGCAATAACAACACTACTCAAAGGAGTTATTCACACTATTCAAAGGACAGATGTGGAGTTATTCAGCCAATCCCTGTTCTGTGAGGCAGCCGAGCTGTAGGTACAGTGGGCGTATGTATGAGAGCAGCTGGCATGGCGTAGACCGAATTTGTAAATTGGCAACTGACGCCAACATACGCGGGCACATTGAAACAGAACTTTTTCGCCCTCATCAGTTTGCGTTGGCTGCCGTTTCGCCCATTCTCATACCTGCCGATGGCACTTGGCAACGTGAACGTGAAACAACAGGGCTAAGGGTTGATTCACTCTGGATAATCCCTTTCACCATTCCTCACAATAAAGCATCATTTATGTAGAGTGAGAGAGAGGTCAGTTCTGGGGATGTTTTTTTCCATTCCAAGCTGGTATACACCTCACCTCACCTAAGTGTAAACAAAACAAATTGACACCATGACAGATATGTATACAACTCACCTCACCTAAGTGTAAACAAAACAAATTGACACCATGACAGAACTGGTTTCGCTGCAAGTGACCATTATAGGATTCATGATCAAAGGCTTGAATAACTTGTTATACAAGAACAAAACTCTCTCATATTAGTGCAATGCAAGTATGTATATAAAGTAGCAATTAAATGCTAATCTTTACTCGGGGGTAGCGGAACTAGAGCATGCACTTTGCATCTTGTCCAACACACTGAACCCCAACACTGTATGTCTGGGGGGGGGGGGGTCTCACACTTTTGATAGAAGATAGCATGAGATGTGCTAACCTGATATCACCTGGGTTTGAGTGGGGGTGTGTGATTGGGAGGCAGAAAGTGATTTAAGTGCTGTGAGTTATAAAGGGATTACACAGAGTGCATCTTCAGTAATAATTCACAACTCAGACCAATTTAAAGCTACTGTAGAATATGCAACGTTTTTAGGTTAATATATCAGCGTTGCAGTCACTTTGATGGTTTAGTGGGGGTGAATGAAGGCTAGTTCGCCACTGTCTGCGTTACCGTGCTATGCCGTTTCAAGGACTCGGGTCCTTGAAAAACGAAATCTAACCAGAATGAAGCAGAAATCGTGTTATTACCTTATTAGTCAACGTAACTCCACAAAAACGATCAACGTTGGTTCGTATGCTTTGGTCTGAAGAGTAATCCACATGAATTGGTGAGAATGTACTGTATAATCTTGTTGCTATACTTTTAAAAAAAAAAAAAAAAATTAAAAAAAAAAAAACGCCGCCTGTCAGGGGAGCTCCGAGTGGATGATGAAGTGGCAATTGTGCAAACATGGCCCAAAAATGGAATTCCATACCCCACCTTTAAGGCCTTGACTTTAAATTCATATTTTTAACTTTGAGACCCTGCAGAAAACCTGATTTATTCTGACCAACAATCACCCCTGACCCCAGAGTCTCACCAAGGACCAAGAAGCATTTTGGATTTATTACTGGATTGAGTCCATCAAGTTCATTTGGCTTTTTATTGACATTCCAAGTTAGTCAAATTTATTTCAAATTAAGGAAACCGCGCGCACACACACACACAAACTCACACACACACACACACACACAGACAGACAGTCAGACATGTGTGTACCTTGCGTGTTCTCTTTCGGCTGTTGGTTATCTTCTGGGGAGGAAGTGGTTTTGCATCCTTGGTCGCCTTGTACGCCGCCTCTTCGCCACACGGGAGGTGCAGTGCAGGCCCACTTGGCCAGGTCTTCCAACCGAACCACCACCCGCTTGGAAGCCGCCAGCACTTCATCCTGACCCATAAACACACACACACACACACACACACACACACACACACACACACACACACACTTAGAATGTAAACTCCTAAAATGGCTACATAAACAAGGCCTGGAAGGAGTAGCCAAGTCATAAGTATAAGCTGTGTATTTGACTTTGATGTTCCTAGGGCCATCCAGTATATTACTGCTGACAAGGCATACTATTAATAAAATAATAATAGTAATAATAATAATAACAAATAGGTTTAAAATGAAACATCTCTTATTTAAACAGGCCTAGGCTAGGCCACATCATGTACTAAACTGCTTTGTCATGTTTTGAGTGTAAATGTTATGAAATTGAATGATAATAAATGGAGGCAGCCTCTCTCTGTCTTAGTCAGTGCGCAAACGGCCCAGAGTGCCCCATGTGCCAGTGAGTCAGAAGAAATAATGCCCTTTATCAGATAGGTGCTTGAGCAACACTAGATCAAGTTTCCCCTTAAGAAGGAAGCTGTTCATCCCCAAGCAGGCGACGCAAGACAGCATAGCAAAGCATAGCATAGCACAGCGTCATGCTAGCAAGACAGCTTAGACTAGTAACAACACAAGACACTCTTCCCTAAGGCATGTGCACACACACACACGTGCGCGCATACACACACACACACACACACACACACACACACACAATCCTGCCAAAGGCCCCATACAACACTGGCTTATCTAACATTTACAAAGTTTCCCCTAAAATCTGACTCATTATTGAGCACATGCTTGTGTGTGTTTCTCAAACGGTCATATGTCAAGGAAACCAACTTTGCATATTGCTCTACTGTACATGTTACTCTGAAAAAAGATTTGTCATTTACTTCTTCCCCTACTGGTCCTTCAATAAGCTCACCGGGGATCAAAGCCAGACAAGCTGCCGTGTGTAAATGTCAGCACAGACTCTTGACACAGTTATGTATAATGATGTATTATCTAGCTCTTGAACAGCTTGGCCTCGGCCTGACAGCTTTAAGCCCAGAATCAAAAGAAATTTACAACACGCACTCAATACTAAAACAGTGTTCAGGGAGTGAACACACACAAACACACACACACACACACTGTATTCTAAAAGACACCCTGAATATAAAAAATATATATATATCAAAAGACTATAATAAAAACATCACTTCATTCAACAAAAACACAAGACACTCTTGGCCTCAATAACAAAAAAGGCAACACTACCAAAAGACTCCATAGGCTCAATATTAAAAGACACATTCAATATAATAAAAGACAGCGGAATCCAGAAAACTTCCACGACAGCCAGTCACACCCAGTGTCTCCCTCTGAAGACTCCCATGCAGAGCCAGTCATTGAACAGTGAGCAAGTATGAGGTAGGGCTCAGCATGCGTCATGTGACCATCATAAGAGACAGAACACCACTACAGATGACATTTACAAATAGAGTGTGGAATACAGGACAATGGCCACTATGGAGACAATGGCGCTCACACAACAACGCCACTGTGGGCCAGCTACTGTGGTAGGACCAGCCTAGGTGCACACACACACACACACACACACACACACACACACACACACACACATACGGACGCAGGCAAACACGCACACACACACACACACTTTGAGCCTGTAGAGTTAGTAGGGCCTGCCTCCATATAATTACAATAGGAAGTAATTAGGGACAGTTATGGAATTTGGACCGCTGGGCCTGGAAGATTACAAAAAAAAGAAGAAGAAAAAATAAACACCCACAACCTTCAGTCAATAAGTAACCCAAATATCTTTCAAATAAGACACAGACAAAATTACACACACTCCACAGGAAGACAGTGGAATGCAATAACTGGTGAACACACACACACACACACACACACACACAGAGACCTGCACAAATGTCTATTTTCATTCCAACAACCAAGACAGCCAAAATAAATGTGAAAACTCCATTCTCCTTAAACTCATATTCATTCTTTTCGAGGCTGGATGCAGCCTACCAAACCCAATCACAACCACAAAGAAGTCATTACCACTATCTGCTCTAGGACTGCAATTAATACAATCAATCAATTATTGGGATTATGCCTTCCAACAATGAATAAAACATATGGCCAAAAAAAAATATATATTCTGGCCTCAGAAAATAATCTTCCTGTCATGTTTTCCTTCCCACCCTGCAGAGATATCATATCTAATTGGCTGATCTCCATGGCATGGAGGAGACTGGCCAAGGATCAGACCATTTTTCTAGCTGGCTTCTCAGTTCATTGTATACATTTTTTGCTTTAGTTTTCTAAGTTTAGCAAATGGATTCTATTCCACGGCTTGTGTGAAGTAATCCTGATCTCAATACTGACCAAAATAAGTGTGATTATGATTTTTGCCATCACTGTATTACTCTGATCTCTACTCTGCACCCAAACTCACACACACACACACAGAGTGTGTCTCAACCCTCAAACACACACCCAGTTTGTGTTGCCAAGTCCCCAAACACACCCACCCACACCCACATCCAAAAACACACACCTCGCCATGGTCCCTCGTCCTGCCCTTGGGGGTGTCCTCTGGTAGGAAGTAGAGTCTGGAGCTGGCCAGCAGGTGGCGCCGTGCCTGGTCCTCCCACAGCAGGGTGACCTCAGCGATGCACACGGGCTCCTGGGGGCCACAGCGCACAAAGTAGAAGCCTCCTAGCTTCCACACCCGGCCGGGGGCCCCCGACTCAGAGCCAGAGCTCACCGACTTGTAGAAGGCCAAAGAGCCTCGAGAGCAGCTTGGAGCCCCTGACCACTGCCACACATACAGAGACAGGGACAGGGACAGAGAGAGACAGAAACAGAGACAGGGACAGGGACAGAGAGAGAGAGAGAGAAAGAAAGAAAGAAAGAAAGAGACAAAAAGTGGAAAGACAGAAAAGGCAGGACAAAATTTCAGAAATGAAAAAAGATCAATTACAGAAATTAATTTTCAAGAAAAATAAAATAAAATAGATACTGAAGAAAAAAAAAATCACACCATAAAAGCGGATCATGAAATAAACAGAAGCACACATGAATACGTGAGTGACAGACTGTGTCTTTAAATAGTTATGACAAACTGCTTGCTCTGCTAAAGAAGTCACTAGAAGTGTAGAGTAGGCCTCTCTCTCTCTTTGTGCACAAGTGCATATATGTTTTTGTGTGTGAGTAAAGCATTGCTTGTGTAGTACTGTATGTTTTGCATTTGCATTTCCAACTGAAAATTCAGCCCTGTAATATGAGACAAGGCGCATATCAACACAACAGAAGACAAATTAAATCCAGTTAGAACAGAATATCTAGTGCAAATAGTAAACAAACAATTCTCCAACCTCAATATTGGAAAAACGTCCTTTACATTCAAAAATGTAGCTTTGCATATAAGGCAAAGGCTGACAAACTAGTGAGCTATAATTTCTTCTGTCGGCCTGTTCTTTTCCTGCCTCAGACTAACAATAGCTGGAAGTGCTTTTATTTCAGTTAGTCTGACTTTTAGTTTGAGTCACCCAAAGTTGTAAAATAAAAATGCAACTCTTTCATCTCGTCTGCCTGCATGGTATAGTTTCAAACAAAACACAAAGGTCCATTTGTACATTCAAGTACACTGAAACTTCGCATACACACACACACACACACACACACACACACACACACACACAGACACACACACACACACACACACACACAGTGACACATGATATAAATTATCCGTTTTATCAATGGGTGCAACACACTTCTCAAACCAGCTCAATGTTTCAGGGCAAACTTCATCAAACTGAACTGAACTGAGCTACCGTACTACAAAAACAGCCCAGGAATGACGCCAACATATCTTTCAGAGAACATTCTGTTTAAAGATTTGTCTAAGAAAGTTCTGCTTCATCCCATCCTTCCACAGTGTGGAAAACAGTGTTCACCTTGGACTATGACGCGTATGAACACACATTCCAATGCATTAATCTACTTAGTAAAAGCACAGGGAGAGTATTTATTGGAAGGAAAATGGCAGATTCAATTCTGATATTAAAATATTGGTAAGCTATGAGCAGTGATTTATAGTGTGTCTGTGTGAGGACAAGAGAGATCATGGGTGTGGCCCATACTGAGAGTTGGTGAGAAATAACATTTTTATACATGGCCAATAATGGACCATTTAAGCAAGGCCTATTCTATGTGGAAGTTATGCTGTAATGCTAGAGCTTATGTGCGCAACAGTCTACATGATATTTCCAAACTTAGTCCCAAAAACATGGCCGCAATGACTGATGTTCTCCGAGCCTCCCATGTGGAAAAGTTGAAATAATCTTTACATCCCCCACTTGCAAAATCCCTCCCCCCTCTGTAGCTTGCGGCAAAGTAAATCCACACGTCGATTGGCCGACTAGTGGTGAAAACTAGCCCGGCTTGCAATCTGCAGACAGTAAAGCCACAAAATGAGTTAGACTATATTTTTCGATGTAATGTCGCCCTTTCAAAAACAAGACCGTTTAATTTCAGGGAGCGTTGAATTGAGCTTCGTCGCGTTTTCTACAGAAAATCACCACTGGCAAAGCGATATAATTCTACATTTTTGACCTTGGCACTGACTATAGGAAAATGTTTACGTATTATTTCAATCAATGGGCAAGATAAATTAATCGTGACCATGGGTTGGCTGAAATAAATCCGCTGAAGGAACTAATAACAAAAATAAGATACTGAATCGTTTCCGAATATTTGGCCATATTGGTTGTAGGTCTATGTATGCGATTTAGGCAGAGCATTAGGCGAAATCATTCTAGAGGCTTGTCCTAGCACTGGTAGGCTACAAAATAACAAAATGATATCCGAGTACAGGAACAGAAAAGTAACATTAGCTTTTTGTAGCGTTTCAGCGGACAACGACGTCTTTTGATGACGAGCAAATTTAATATCCCACAAAAATACAGGGATCCAACCAGTTACGATATTCAACTCTTCATTAGCAGTGATATCAAATGCTCTACCTAAGATTTTGCCTCCACGACATTAGAAATTTTTAACAGTATCCCTATCAAACCATGTGGTTTACGATATTATTGTCCTTAGTTTAAGGAAGGTAATTGTTCAAGCTCGCCACTACGTTGCATAGACATCAAATAGTTCACGCATTTTGTGTTAACGTTTGCATACATGAGGAAGATAGCCTATACTATTTTTGAAAAGCACTGGAATAAGTGGGGGTTGGGTTGAGTGAGCCTAACTTAGCGTAAGGTATTCGACACGACACACAAAGAAATTAATTATTAACCGATATCGTAATATTAAAGATGAAATTCAATTACTTAACATGAGACAACTGATATTACGGAAGCATGTCAAATTTTTGGTTGTATAAGAATACAAGACCACTGTGCTACTTCCCAAATGACTGCAACTTAGCAAAGTCAAACTTGGCGTAGCCTAATATTTCAGAAAGTCTTGTTAGCCTGACAACTTTCAATAGGGTACAGTGTCTTCAATTTAAATTGTGTCGAATTCACAGGAGAATATACTTAAATTAAAATATTATTCAATTTCCTTTTAGAGTCGCCATCCATTATAATTACCATTCAAACACAAAATAAAATTTCGAATTAATTTCATAGCAAAATAAAGTTTGTATTGGAGTTACCTGTAGCCCATTCTGCTCCATTGCTGCCTTATACATTCCCCTATTCCCCGTTGGTACCTCCTAGACCTATCATGTTTCACAGCCGGGTACTCACCGGCACACAAACAAATGCTCCAGGAGAAAAGCCTTCGTTTTTTTGTGAAAATAGGACAGGATTTAGGTGTGGCCAAAGTCAGTTTGCAAAAGTACAGCTCACTGTTCGTGCATGCCGACATGAATGATTAAAATAATAAGCTCAGCCTACGCATACCTATCGCATGCCCTTGACAGAAGACTGGACTGGTAGCAACACTGGCTTACGCCATTTAGGCTAATATCCTCATTACTTTTAAAGCATGCCACTGAATAAATCCAAAGTGGCTTCATAAGGACAGTCCTAATGGCCTAGGCCATCAATAATACAAATAGAAACATGAGCGAATGCCGTTGACATTTTCTTCTTAATAAATTACTCCTTAATTTCGTCGAGTTTGCTGAAACGCGATACTAAACAATTAAGTGGAAACATCTCGGATAAACTTTCATTTGACTGCCTTTTGTCACGTGGCTCACCACTAGGAAACGAACGAAAAGGCCCAGAGGAATTTATCATCGAGTCATCTGTGGTAGACGACGAAGAGCAAGCATAGGCAAAAATGACTGTTATGTCGTTTACGCAGCGAAATATAAATAGGCCTATTGAAAAAAATATTCCCCATCTACGTTTCCTATAATGTTTAATAATCCATCTGAATGGGACAGGCTGCTAGCACGATATCAAAGCACTGTCATGTGTGCAGTATGAAGTATTATCCATTAGAGGGCGCATGTGCACAAAATAATAACCTTTTTTATCACGTGCTGGTCTTCAGTGGTCTACAAGCTTTACGCTACATGATGTATGATTTTAGGCAGTCTCTCTCCTTTTAAGACTCCTAAAAAGGGCTTATTATTGAAATAATAGTTGACATGACATTTTATTATCAGTCACTGAGACTAGAATTTCTGTAATATGTAAGGGGTGAGGTAACCTATTCTAGTCAAGCGCCATCCAGTGGTAGAAAAGTGCACACAAGTTTTCATATCACCTCTTGGCCTCTGCATTCAGAAGTCTGAACACAGTGGACACATATCACATATCAGGAAAAGTTTAATTACTTGTTCTGTATTTGTTCGGTTGTTCCTTAAAGGAACAATAATTAGAAATATCAAACGCCCTGTGAAAACAGGACAGTTCAGAGACTATTTAGAGTAAGATCCTGGAATTACAAAGAACTTGGAATTTACAACTGTTAATATTACTCCTAGGCTACACTCTTATTTCTAATCTCACTTTATAGATAAGTCTGTGAACACTATCTAAAAATATACAGAAACTGTTTCAACTGTTATCAAGCTCAGGTGGTCGGTGTACATGCCTCCACTTGTCTCTAATGTTACAACACTTCTCACTTTTTATCTGTTGTTCTAAAACGTGTTACATAACTAAAAGTTATTTCACTTGAGCATACACTGGCCCATTGACTCTGCAACGATTGGCAGTCTGAGGAGTTGAGTCTTTATATTTATATTACATTCAGTGTGCTCATGTCACCTCTATTGAGGTGCTAATGTCCCTACTCAGCTGGTTTGGCCTGACTAACATCACACAGACAGTACTGACTCAAGCAGTGCTGGAATGTCAATGACCTTCTACCTCTGCACCGGTCCTCCTTACACTCACACAAAGCCTGTGTCTGACCTCATGTGTTACTCCCAAGATGAGCACCTCTTTGATCTTTTGATCTTTGGGTGGACTGAAATGACTGATTACCATCTCCTCAACTTGTTTGTTGTTGATCAAAAATAGCTCATGTAAATGGGCATTTGTTTTGTAGTATAACAGAAGAAAAATGTTATGATGGGATTTTATTTGCCACAAAATTAAAATTTGGTCTCTTACCAAGATTATAAACAATATTAAAATGAAATAATGATATGGCAGTTTTACTCAGTATAATAATTTTGGTAACACTTTACTTGACGGGTGCGTTCATAACACATTCATAGCAGCTGTCATAAATAGTTCATAAAGCACTCATGACTGTTTCATAAGACACGACTCAACATTCATATCTAACCTTTCATAAATGTGGAAGACAGAATGACGGTAATGTATCAAAATAAAAGTCCAGTGGTCTCAAATCACACCTAAATATTTCACGAATATCCTATGAAGTCTACGTCAAATGTCACTTTACTATACGTGAAGCATTCATGATCACTTATTTGAGTTTAACACAGAGGTAAACTTAAAGAGATGACCAGTATTTATGGACCCTGATTGACTCTGCTTTAAGGTGGTTGGACTTCAGCAAGCATATTATTTTATTTATTTATTTATTTTAAATAAGAAACCTATGCAGTTAATTATCATCTTCTGCTACCTGTCTACACTCAAATTGGAATGTGTCCCTCAGGGTCCTAGTTCACCGCAGTGAACTCATAGCCTATGAACACTTCACAACTTGTATAGTAAAGTGACATCTGAAGTAGGCTAGCCTTCATAAGCTATTCATGAAATGTGAAATGATCAGGTTGCAGGTTTTAAAACGAGACCATTGGACTTTCATTTTGATACATTACTGCCGTTCTGTCCTCCACATTTATGAAAGGTTAGGTATGAATGTCTTATGAAACAGTCATGAATGCTTTATGAACTATTTATGACAGCTGGTATGAGTGTGCTATAAACACACCCGTCAAGTAGAACAGCTTTCTGTGCATTTGTACCCTATGCATGGAATGAGCTTCAAAATATCCTTAACCTACTGTCAATACCCTCTCTTGATTTTTTAAAAAAATTGTTTAAAATCAGCCCTTACAGAACCGTGTCATTGTTTCAAATTAGAACTTTTTTTTCCTTTCCACCTATTTTTTCACTATTTATGTCTCTTTTGTTCGTTCTATGTCCTGTGTCTGATTGTTGATTATGTCTTAGTGTGTGTTTATGTCAGTCCTTGTCTTTAAGTATGAAACTTTTATGCTGCTATCTTGGCCAGGACTCCCTGGAAGATGAGATATTGTATCTCAATGGGACCTTCCTGGTTAAACATGAGATAAATACAAATAAAATAAAAGTAAAATGTTACCATAATTTTTTTAAAGTAAGTCATAAGTTTCTGAAATCACAGCCAACTCTTGACCAGATCAATGACATTTTTTTATGTATGTACCATTATTTTGCAATCAGTTCTTAGTTCTCCATATGTGGGATTTGTAATAATTGTAACAAATACCAGTTTTTCATTGATTTGCATTGGATCAAATAGCTTTGCATTGTGCCAAATAACTTTTGAAACTGGAGTCAAACTAGGAAGTCGCAAAACCTGCAGTTCCACAAACTGCCAAAGGGGGGGATGACTCCAAAAGTGAGATAACTCAGACAACAGGTAAATTTATCTTTTAACTCTTCAGTTTGATTAACCCATAGATTCAAACGTTGAAGACGAGTGTTCAATTTTAAATGTGTTAGTCAAAATACTGTACATTACTATATACTGTACAACTACTGCAATCACAGTGGATTCTCCCTTAAATTTCACAAAAGTCAGAAATTTATGGGAGTTACAGTATCTGCCAGACAACCAGCATGTTATCTTATATTAGCTAAATTTTCTTAATTAGCCCAAGGATGACAATTCCCACAGTCTCCCACATCCTCATTCCCATTCTTCCGAAAACCTCTGGGTGACGTCACAGAGGCTTCCCCACTTATTTGTAGTCTACAGTAGCCTATATTGTATTCAATAGAACAGAGGGTCACTCGATACAAAGTGGAATTAGAAAAGAAACAGTCTCTGGCTGGCTATTGTGTTAACTCTAGTGGATATCTGGATAAAATGGAAAATGTAGATTTTCGGAAAAGTTTCCAACAACAAACTACACATAGCACCATTAGCTCCACGAGCTAAAATTAGCCTAATTGATCAACTGTAATCAAGGCCGCGTGACAGGATCCTTGTCAAATCTCAGTCACACAAAAGCTCTTATCAAAAATGTTTCCTGTATCATATTAAAAGTCATTTAATGTCTTTAATGGGTCTCTAGTTCAGTGAGTCATCATTTCAGGACCGCCTCCCTCTTTTGCGACCTTGTACTTTCGGAGAAGCATGGGATTGGTTGGGATTGGCTGGCTCTTCCAATGCTGACCCACCCCTTGGTGTCCCAGGCGGCATGTCAGTGCCAGGCGCGGAGCTGCGCTCCATGGCGTTGGCGATCCTCTCCAGGCTCCGGCTGACGGAGAGCAGGAGGGGGTAGGTGCGGCTCTCCATCCGTCGGAGACGCGTGTCCAGGCCACGGCGTAAGGCTCCAAGCTCCGCCCTCAGCACCCGCCGCCTCTGCCGCGCACACACACACTCACACCCACACACACACACACCACCACCCGCCGGGGTCAAACACACTGAGGGACTGGCTAAGGCTCCAGGGACCCCATCTCCTGCTGCAGCTCCAGGCCTCTCTGGAAGTGGTGGTGTTGGGGCATCTGGTGTGGCCGGGGTGGGTATCAGTGTGGATGGTGTTGGGGCAGAGGTGACGTCTGGTGTGGCTGGGGTGGAGGTCTGTGTGGATGGCGTCGGGGCATCTGGTATGGCTGGGGTGGGTGTCTGTGTGGATGGTGTTGGGGCAGGGGTGACATCTGGTGTGGTTGGGGTGGGTTCCTGTGTCTGTTTGGGTGGCTGTGAGGCTGTGGGTCCTGGTGCAGAAGCCGGGGCTGCTGGTGCCAGTACTGATGGAACTGGAAGCATCATTGTGGGCGTGACTACTGGACCAGGTGCCAGTGCAGTTACGTGTGTCTGTGTTTGTGTTACTGCTCGTTTAGGCTTGGAAGCAGCTGGTGTGACTAAAAAAAAAATACACACAAAGTAGAGAGTTATTTTAGGTTGTCATTTTGGTGTCTTATGCCTCCCACATTCCAGTTAAGCAAGAGATTGCGTCATACAAAAGTGTTACAAAAGAACCCAACACTTACATTGAACTCATTCAATTGTGTCTTTGTCACCTACAGATGACAAGACCAGTTATGTCCAATTTAAGTTCCACTTAAGATCTTAAAATACTCTTTTGCTGCTCATGCTTATGAAGGTTTGTTTATTTAGCTTATTTATTTCTGAGAGAGAGACTCTTGTAGGCAATCATATTTTCCAGGCCACAAGTTCAAGTTGGACATCTATATTTAGCCTCAACAAGATGATTTTAAGAAAGAAAAGCACAAACACAAATCAAGTTTGCAGACAATGATCCAGAAGCTGTCTGTCAGCATAACTGTTTTAGAATTATGGTGACCAAAAGGGCCCAAAAAAATTCTCTGGATCACTGGGTACAGATTTGCTCTTGACTGTGCTACACTAAGAGTTTATTCACTGCCATTCAAGCAGATTCATTCCCTAAATGTCAGTACTGATCAGGTGTCCTAACAAACAAACACAAATAAACAAAGAAATAATTAAACACACAAACAAACAAACAAACAAACAAACAAACAGCCTGTCCAGCGTGTCCTCACCTGTGGCTGTGTTGGCAGTGCTTTGCATGTGTGGCTCCATGCTAACCAGTGGAAGAATGTGTGTTCCCATGGGGCTGGCGTGAGAGAAGGCCGATGTGACGAAGGGTCCCTCCTGATGCACAGACACCATGCGCTTGCCCAGCCTTGTTTTGCGGCTGCGCTTCAGGTCGCTGAATCGTTTGGAGCAGGCGGCGGCTGTCTTTGTCGGGCCGCAGCGAGCGCGGTTGATGGCGGCGGCCACCTCCTCCCACGCCTGCCGGCGGTCCTCGCAGCGCAGAGGGTTCTGGCTCTCGCCGTAAAGCCGGTGGTGGCGGGCCTTGATCTCTCGTAAGAGAATGTCCATCTGTTCCCCTGTGAAGTGCTTCCGGCTCCGCGGCTTTGGCCCTCTTTGTTGCACCTCCAGGTTGTGCTTCGGAATGTCTGGCTGCTCCTGTGTCTGACTGGGAAGATCCAAAAGGGCAGGTGAGGGGTCGGGTGAAATTCCACTGCTCCCATTATCCACCACTCCAGGCACACGCGCCTCTGTTGGAGATGGACCTGCCAAAAGAAATAACACAAGAGATGGGATTCACTGACCAGTGGAGAGACAGTAGCAAGAGATAAGATTCACCGACTAATAGGGAGATGATGGCAAGAGGTGGGATTCACTGACCAGATCACCTCAATGAGCTGAGCTGTATTCTGCTACAGCAACTTAATTCTGCAATCACTGTATTCTGCTACAGCAACTTAATTCTGCAATCATATTCTGCTAATATCAAACTCAAATATCTCATTTGAAAGTATTCAAACAGGTTGTTCATTTCCAATGTGTCTGAAACAGGTTTGTTTCAACAAGCTGCTACTGTACATGTTGAGTGGATTTGCAGGTTCCAGTGGATAAATGGTACAACGATCCAGTGTAATATCCACTGCAGGTTCCAGTGGTTAAAGGTATAGTTCGGTATTTTACACCTTAAGCCCATTTTCTGTATTGCCCAGGATGCAAATGAGTGATTGACAC
>JASCQY010000388.1:13354149-13365394 GCA_030264315.1 Sardinella tawilis | reverse complement strand
AATGAACTAGTTAACCATCGAAGTGACTACGACGCTGATATATTAACCTAAAAATGTTGCATAGTTTCGCTTTAAATCAATTTGCAGTTGATTCGGTGGAACTCAAAGTAATTTATGATTTGGCCCCACTGCTCAAAAGAGGCTCATAAAATAGACCCTCAGTGCCTCAAAAACAATTCTCACCACTAAAATGGGGGCACTAATCGAAATTCTTGTCTAAAGTCACGATTATTTCTGCCTTTGGTAAGAGAAATCCGTTAACTACTCTGCTCCGCTCTCCATGTATCCCATGATTGGATTTGACCTATAACAACAGACGTGTTACTCATAGTAGAATTGGTCATAAAGACAGAGCCTATCCACAGATTGATGACTTGTAGGCTAATGTAGGCTAATAATAGGTGAATGTTTACCGTCAGCTGTTTGATAAATAAAGCTTGATGCATTCTTTGTTTATGACAATTTTGCGTTAGTCAGTCATCTGTCAATCAATCTACAAGACAGCTACTGTTATGACAGCTACTGTTTTTAGCACAATGTGTATTTTCTGAATTGTGATAAAGGGGGATGCTAATGTTAGCAATGGTAGAAAAGTAAAAAAAAAAAAAAAAAAAACGTGACTGCTTGATTTCCAGAGTTCATGGTATCAGAGCCAGATCAGAACCAGAAATGGCCCTGACCCATTGCAGCCCCTGCCTGTGTGTGTGTGTGTGTGTGTGTGTGTGTGTCTTCGGGGGTGGGTGGGGGGCTTTGCTAAGAGGCAGCCTTGCGATGGAGTGAGTATAAGCTCGTAGACAGCACAAAGATTTATTTTTCGGCTGGGATTGGAGGGATGCATCAATCACCGAGAGAAATATCCAATCTTTCAATACTTTTTACTGTCCGTGTAAAAGCCGTTTACAGAATTTAACCACCTCGCTGGCCAAGTGACCTGAGTCCGCTGGCTATGGTCAAGTCTGAGAGAAAACAGAAAAAAAGTCCAGCTACATCTGAAATTGACTAACCTCCATGGTCAAGGACTCTCCCACCAGCATTCAAGCTCAGAGAATAAAATTGATTTGTATTGTTGCATTTTACCACTGAAAACAACAACAAAAGCAAAACCAGACGTTTTCCTGTGACACTGGCATACACATAATTCCATAACTTGGGGGAAATGGCGCATTGTTTTCCTGCGATACCAAATCAACATGCCATGCTGGGCTCTCATCTGTGCAGCCTGTGCAGCGTTTGACTGTGCCTCAGGGTTAGTCTACATTGACCAGAGAATCATATTTCTTAAGGCATGATGGCTACTGAAATAGCTTTTTGTCTTGCAGGAAATATTTTTGGAAATTTTGAGGTATCAAGACATGTACAGTATATCTATTTTCAGGTAACATTACTGTAGTCTAAAGTTTGGAGAGTGAGTAGCAAAGCTTTTTCAAATGGATCCTATTGGATGCAAACGCCTACAGTCTAAAACAGATCAGGTCTTCACAGCTGACATCACAGTGACCCACTTACCCAGAAGCCATAGGGTACTGCTCTGTTGCTTTCTGGGAAGGAGACAGTAAAGCTTTCAACAGGATTCTTAACGCTTGTTTTGTTTCATGTCAGTTTTACATCACACACATTCATCTGGGGCCTCCCACTTGGCTTCAGCATTGCTGATCAACAACATTCTCCACCACATCTCAAACTCACATTTACCCCTCTGCTGGTGGACTGGTCAGGGAGCCAACCATAGGCTTCGGTTCACGCCATCACAGCTTGGATGGGCCAATCAGTGAACAAAGGGAGGGCTCAAAGTGATAACTTTGAATTCAAATTCAGCGTTCCAGCGTGTGCTGTAGCGCAAGCCCAAATTCACTGGCAAAATGCCTTTGCAAGAATGCCCCAATCTCTTATCCACTGTCAAACTTCTATGAACAACACAACCAAACAACGACTATAGCAAGATTCTAAAATAGCTGACACAATTATAATTAATTGCCATATGCCAATAGGTTGACAAGACTCCTTCACTTCACTACACTTTGTGTGGGAGTCTGGACAGCCCAATGCAGTATGAAGCAGAGATATTAGGTTCATGGTATCGGATATATAGGTGGTATCGGCCTGGCTTTTTCTAAGATACAGAATATCAGTGATTATCTTGTGAAACAATGCTTTATTCTGATAATGTCAAACAATGCTTTAGTCTGATAATGGTAAGATGTACACAATCATGCAAACATGTAAATTAGCCAAGATATTGAGTTCAAATTACAGGCTAATATGTAGGCTAGTATATAAGCTAATGGGTTTCATACATATTAAATGACATAATATCTGTCTTGGCTAGTTATGGTGTAAAATGACTACATTGTAATGGAATTTGTCAGCAGTAACGATCAGTTCTATGCCCCGCGTATTCACTGTCAAGTTGAATATCTTTGCTTTGAATGAAAGTCCAATTTGCTACTGTATGCGAGTCACGCTCAGTAATTTGGCATCGAGAGGCCGTGCAGAACTGACATGTTTCCATATCTGAGGCTGTCTCCCCTGACCATGAGTCCATATCGGACAGTGACACTTTGATACCTGATCTGGGTACAGGATGCATGACCTCAGTACACTTCACTGCAATGTTTTGAAATGTTGACATGCATGAATGGAATTGAATTATAGCTTACGTCCACTTTAGCATTCTGCTCTCTGTGTATAATATGTTCGTTAGTGTCTGTGTATGTGTGTGTGTGTGTGTGTGTGTGTGTCTCCTCTAGTTAAAAAGGAATGTTTCCAGCTAAAATTGTACCCAGTAGGTTATGTTTGATGAAGTATAATCAACTTAACCATTAAACTACTGATTACAAGCTACAGGCAATTATTAGCATTACTAAGTGTGCATAATTGACAAAGAACTAATAACAGCTTGACTTAAATTGCAGCAGATTGCAGAAACTATCACTGTGCAAATGTGGTCATTTAATCATTGGTTTCTCTCCCCTGTTTAAGAGACAGATGGTAAGGCAGGAGCTTAATCAAGAGCAGTTCTAACCCGGCTGCAGGAGAGCCTGAGCCTCACCAAAACACTTAAAGTGGGGCAAACACATCAAACGGTAGACGAGATTTCACAAAAACATATCAAGAGGACATGCAAACAACAATGTGATAGGGCTGTTTTCATTACTATCTCTTTCTATTGTCCGCAGGGCATTGTCCCTTTTTAAAATAAACGAAATCAAGTAAACTTGTGTGTTCCGTGAAGTGCTATTAGTTTATGTCTATTTAATGACAGCATGTAGCTAAGGTAAAGTATAGGACAGGCAGGCAGGCATACAGTACTGTAGGCTTCTGCTGTCTCAACTCTCAATGCCCCTGAACAAGAGTCTACACATGTGGGGGAACACAATTAACACTGACTGATTTGAACCTCCACAGTTACTGTACTCTCTCTCTCTCTCTCTTTCTCTCTGTCCTTCTCTGCCTCTCTTTCTTTCTTTCTCTCCATCTATCTCTCTCTCTCGCTCTTCGCTACTGACCTTTGTACTCACACGTATGCTTCTAATTTTCCCAGGCAAACGAAAAGGAATGGAGAGTAGGTTGATCCACATCAAAGCAAAACCCCAGAAAGTAAAATCCCGTTGCCAAAAAATTCCTTGGCCTCCCGTGCACATTCTCCCAAAACCCAATACCTCCAACAACAACGCTGTAGGTATATGCGATTAAGGATTGGACACATAATGAAAACACACTTATTCGTATTAAGAAGCGAAACCTTCGGCAGCTGATTCTTCTGGGTTTAGATGAACATGGGCAGGCGCGGGCGGAGGTATTGTTCTCCATAGTTTAAACCTTGTTATGGTTCAGCGTGTTTATTTAAGTGTTTTTTTTTCTAACCTTGTACGAAATTTTACGACAGGGGCCATACTTTCATGTTGGCTGAATTATGTGGTGCTCTTTGGCTGAGCTACAGTGGAGGGCTTTGATGTGTGGCCATAAACGCAGAGAGGCCAGGACAGAGCGCGCTACGCTATGCTACGCTACGCTAATGCTACGGCAGCACTGCTGGTGCTGGTGGTGGTCGAGGTGGATGCAGGACACACAGGCCTACAAGATGAGTGAGTGTGGGCCATGGAATGAATTGAACGCATCAACCCCACCTCCCACCACACACACACACACACACATTCCACTCCACCCCACCAAGACATTAAGTTAATCCACAACACATTACAGAGGAGAGATGCAACATCCTTGCAGTCAGGTTGGCGGAAAAGGATGATAAAACATGGCTGACAACGGATACAGATGTAGGCCTATTAGAAACATGAGATTAGGATGCCATGGCAGTGAAGACATACCAAGATTTTATTCATAGAGTATATTTTTATTAAGTAAGATTTAATAGAGTGCCTTTTCAGACACAAAGTCAACTCAAAGCACCTCACAAAGACAACATAAACAATCAATAAGTTAGATGAGACCACTGCTTAAATTTAACAAGCCAACGTCACTGTGACAAGCAGTTCATGAGGGATGATGGCAACTGTATTGGAAGCCCTCTCTTAGAACTCTTGTGAGTCAATGCTACTGGAACTAACCTGGCCATTGAACTTTGTGCCAATGGCAAGTCTGTGGCTATGGTGGCACGACTGTGAGAGTCACGAGCGCAAGCCACAAGCGAGCGCTGCAAGGAGAACTTTGGCATCGCACACAGGGGCATTGTGGGAGGTCTAGCAGTGGCTTCATTGGAAAGACGAGTCAATGGGGAACCATCTGAAAGTCATATCTGGTCACAGATGCCTGCCTGTGTCGTATTAAACCCGATCCGCTCTGACCTAACCAAGCTGCCACGGCACATTCACCTTGCCCGTGTCCGCCTTCACGTGCTGCAAGCGTCCCAGGTTATCCACACCTCACTGTGAGGGCACATATGAGTCACCTCCAATTGGAAGCCGCTGGGAGAGCGGAGTGGCGAGTTGTTTAAGTCATCGCCCTCCTCTGCCTGGATGGGGGCGAAGCTGTCATCGGCTCGGACTGATGAATGCTAAACGGTGAGCCGTTACAGTCCCCTGAGAGCTCCGCTCACCCATGAGCTCATGTTTTTTAGGAGAAAACAGAGAAAAGGAAAACAAATCAATAAGAAGAAAGGTAAAAGAAGAACAAAAAAAAAGAAATCAAAAAGGGGAGAAAGAAGATGAAGAAGACAAAAAAGAAAGAAAGAAAGAAAGAAAGAAAGAAAGAAAGAAAGAAAGAAAGAAAGAAAGAAAAACACACGGCTAAAAAATCACGGTAGTCATGGAGTGCTTCCTCCTCCCTGGTCAGACTTTCCAATATGATAAAAGCAGAGTCAGGGCCTAACAGAGGCAGGGATTGTCCTGTAGGCCCCAGTGACTGCTGTTTTTCTTAGCCTGTGAAAAAGCGCAAACGGGCAGAGGGACTCCGTCTGGCTCGCCGTGCTGGGGGATTTCAGACCCGAAATGAAGACAGATCGACTCTTTGTTACTTGGAGAACTTGGTGTGTATGGTGTGTGTGTGTGTGTGTGTGTGTGAATTTGGTAGCGAAGCCACCTTGAACATACGATAGTGGCCATTTCATATTAAGTATGTGTATGTGCCCGCTTCTGTGTGTATGTGTGTGTGTATGTGTGTGTGTGTGCACATGTGTCTTTGCATTGGGTTGATCTGTGTGTGTTTATGTGTGTGTCTTTATATGAAGTGCAGTGTACAGTATACTGTATGGCATGTTTTGGTGGCATATGTGCTTGTTTACACACCTAAACTGTCTGTCTTATAACCTGCATATGTTAGTACTTACAGGCTTGCTTGGGTCAGCATGAGTGAGTGTCTGTGTGTGTGTGTGTGTGTGTGTGTGCTTGAGAGTGCGTGTGCGTGTGTGCATGCTTGTGATGAAGGGAGTGGTCCGACTGTGTGAACAGGGCCCTGCAGTTGGCCTGGCTCTTTGACAGACGTGTGGAGATTGGTTGTTATAAACAGTAAACAGTGGGACCACTGGCGACACACTCAACCCTGCAGACAGTAGCTCTGGCACATATAAATCAACCTGCAATCCCTCACAGCAACCATGATTCCAATGAGTCACACTCTACACAGACCCCCCTGACAATACACACACACACACAGACACACACATATACACTAACACACACACACACACAAACTCCCCCAAAACACACACACATTGTAATTCATTCACTGCCTACACACATCCACAGTCACACACACTGCCCAAACATTTACATGCATGCATGCACACACACACACACACACACACACACACACACACACACACGCACATACACTAATCCGTTCACCATTTAATCTAATGCCGCGTGTTGAATTATACTGTAAGTCACAGTAGCACTTTGCTGTGAGTACGTATTGGCAGGCAAAGACTTACATTTAGCTTAAGATTGTGGTGTCTGTAAGTCTCCAGTCCATAAATACATCAACACTCCACTGTACGTCACCAGCTAATGACTTACGCTTAGAGCGGGGAAAAAGACGCATTGCATATCGACCATATAAATCATCTCACACTCACAGCCCGTGTAAGGCAAGGAGTGTAATGATTATGCTTTTTTGCCCCCTTACAAATGTCATAACGAAGAAACTCTGATTTATTTCACAGCTTGTTTTGGAAATACATTTAGGGGAGGCGTCGGCTAAATCCACAAGAATGCATTTCAAAGCAAACATATTTATTCATGCATGTGTGTGTGTGTGTTTGTGTGTGTGTGTGTGTGTGTTTGGAGTGTGCGCGTGGTGTGATGGATGGGTGTGTCGGTGCAAGGCTGCGGAGGGGGGCGACCAGCAGAGAAGAGCTTGGACCAAGACCTGGGGTAAAGCTTTGGATTTCCAGCATTTGGAATCAAGCCACATGAATGTTGTATTCAGACTTTTGCAGAGACACAGAGAGAAAAAAAAAACAACTAATTAAAATATATGAAAACCACAAATGTATTATCATGAATAGTTGGGAGTTATTTACTTTTCAAATAGATGTGGTCTGTTGGGATGGGAGTAGGCTACAGTACGGTACATCTTTGCCAACTTAAAGCGAGCATTTCTGATTCCCTCGAATCCCTTGCTGGTCAAAACATGCACGGTACATGCAGAAGTATGTTATCGTCCCCTTCAGGCTTCTTGGCCAAAACAGACACAAATACCGGGCGACCAAACAGATGCTATCATAACTTACAAGCAACAACTCAACAACAAGTCTAATAGATGCCATGGCTGCAAGGTGGTGTGTCCTTGCTGATGCTGGAGATACTGCATCACTGCAAGGCTGCACCCTTGTGGAAACAAGTGAAATGAGGACGCCGCCGCTTGTCCAATCATGATGGAGGAAGCCTGGGACTCTCATAATGGACTCATCCCAAATCGGGGCCTTCGTCTGGCCCACCACATCTGTTCTGTTAGAATTAGATTCTTCCAGCGTAACCATCATCTACAGTATCTGTGTGTGTGTGTGTGTGTGTGTGTGTGTGTGTGTGTGTGTGTGTGTGTGTGTGTGTGTTTTAGCTATGCTGAAATGCTGAGGGTGTTGTAGTGTTTCAGGAATGATATAATATCTTGGCAGTGTGATTTGGAAGTTGACGTATTGGGTGGAATGTGAATCACCCCCAACCACACACACAGTCCCATCCCGGTGTCACACACACACATACACACATGCACACACGCGCACACACACACACACACACACACACACACACATCCCTTTTGCTCTCTCTCTTTACCCTTGTCTGTGCCTCTCTTCCTCTCTGTGTTATCTCAGTTTCTTTTCTTTCTCTGCTCCCCTCTCTCTCAGTCTCTCCATTCATTCTTTCTCACTCTCATTCTGTGTATCCCTCTCTCTCTCTCTCTGTCCTTTACCATTCTCTTTCTCTCTATTCCTCTCACTGTCTCTCCCTCTATCCACTCTCTCTCTCTCTCTCCCTCTCTCTCTCTCACTCTCTCTCCCCACCCCCAGTCATAGCGGGTGTTTTATTAGGCTGTAGAGGGATAGTCTATTCCCAGCTTAATCAAACATGATGCATATGTGCATCAGTCGACTTGGCCCCAGCCCAGACAGAGAGCTGTCTACGATTGCACACACAGGCTAATCGGCCTCAAACACACACACACACACACCATAGTGCATAGTGTCTCAGTGTCTCTGTATGTATGTGTGTGTGAGTTAGTATACTGAAACCTCACAGACTGCCAAACACACTCAGGCAAGCACGCACACACGCACACACACATACTGTACACACACACACACACACACACAGACACACACACACACGCACAGTCTCTAAGAACTCCAGTGAAGTTTAGTGTCCAGTAAGTGGGACAGGACTGCAGCTGTCCAGTGTCAGAACAGAGTACTGCGGAGATTAAACCAAATGAGAATGACAAAGTGACAAACCAGGAAAAAGAGAAAAAAGAGAGAAAGAGATAGGAAGAGGAGGAGCGAGGGAAGAGAAAAGATAGAAAGCTGGCAATTCACCAGGAAATCATTTTCATTAAATTTCTGCAATGTGTGGAGACAACAGCCAAGCTGTGTGTGTGTGTGTGTGTGTGTGTGTGTGTGTGTGTGTGTGTGTGTGTGTGTGTGTGTCTGCATTGTGTGAAAACAACAGCCAAGCTGGAAAGACATCATGCCGATGGTCAGGCAATCAGAAGTGTCCAATAGCCGGGCTCCCGTTGCCAATTGACTTTTCAAATAATGTGTCATTAAGCTTTCATTATCAATAATTGCTTCTCAGCTTAATTGGGTAGTTCCAACATCAATCAACCAGTCACTCTCAAAATGGAACTGCCGCCTGTCTATGCACAGCCCTCAGGCCTTGGTGTGTGTGTGTGTGTGTGTGTGAGTGTGTGTGTGTGTGTGTGTGTCAGGTGGAGGGAGGGAGGTGGATGGCTGTCATAAGAGGGAGTGGGAGGGAGAGAGACAGAGAGAGAGAGAGAGAGAGAGAGAGAGAGAGAGAGAGAGGGACAGAAAGAGAGAAAATTGTAGATAGAGAAGAAGATAGAAAAGAGATAGACCAGAAAAATAGAAATCTACAAGAAGAGAGGGAGAGAGAAAGACAGAGGGAGTGGGGGAAAAGGAAAGATTGGAGGAGGAGAGGATGGAGAGAAAGACAAGAGCGGAAAAACACAGAGGGAGGTGAAGAACAGAGTCAAGGAGAGTGAAGACAAGAGTGAGAGAGGTGAAAGAAAGAGAAACGTGAAGGGAAGAGAGAGGATGAAAGAAAGAGAGAGTGAGGGGGATGTAGATACAAAGGAAAGCAGAGGGGGGTGTGTCCACATAGTGACTTTGTCCCTTGAAAACTGTGTGTGTATGTGTGTGTGTGTGTGTGTGTGTGTCCCTTGAAAACTGCAGCGTTCTCACTTCCCCCCAGTAATCCTGTTAGCACGCATATGCAGCCCTCGTCATGGCAACCCTATCTGCTCCTCCACACAGATTTCGTCCCTGTTGTCCTCCATGGAGCGCCATTTCCTGCTCACACACACACACACACACACACACACACACACACTCATTCTCAGCCAGCACTGGGCCAGAGACACACATCATGGGGCTCCATACTCAACGGAGAGAGGGATGGTGGAGGACAATATGGAGGAGGGTCAGTTGTTATAGTTTTGTAGTCTCTCTCTTTCTCTTTCTGTCTTTCTCTGTCTTTCTGATTTCCAGTATAACCCTGAGTCCTCCATTTCTCTTTCTGATCTTCTTCTTCTTCTTCTTCTTCTTCATCTTCTCTCTCTCTCTCTCTCTCTCCTAAAGAAAGCTGTACCAGCAGATTTCAACAGATGTCGCCTAAATTCTGACATGCTTGGCGTGTTACTTTTGCCTTAGGCACACACACACACACACACACACACACACACACACACACACACACACCCACAGGCTCCCTCTTTCTCATATAGAAACACATACACACACAGGCTCACACACAGATGCACGCACACAGCTTCACACACACACACACACACACGTCCCTGCTCCTGGGAGAGCCATGACCACCAAGCTGAGGACACTGGAACAGCTGTGACCTTTGATCTCTGATGGGTAGCAGTCTGGTGAATACAATGACAAACTGTAGCACCAGCTATACTCACACACACACACACACACACACACACACACACACACTTCTGTATCCTTCTCACCAGCTCATTAGCTTAATCAGCACGCTGCAATATAGGGAGACATTACTACATTACACACACACACACACACACACACACACAGGTTTGTGCGGGAGGAGGAACTAGCATCTCTTTGTTAGCATACTGTTAACAGACAAAGAAATAATAATATCAGATGACGTACTGCAAATCCCCACTACACCCCTCCCCACCCCAAAACACACACACACATACATACTGTACACACACACACACACACACACACACACACACAGACACACACGACCTTAGCCACAAGCATGCATGGCCTTTGCAAACCCATGGAGGATGATATGACTGTTTAGAGGGACACACACACACACACGCACACATAAACACAAATACAAACACACACACACACACACACATACTCAAGCCCAGTAAATTAAACAAATTTGACACCCTTTATGGGAGAGGCCATTTCCATCCTGCTTTATAGGCGGATTTATCCCTCAGTTGGGGGCCAGGCTGGCATGCTTATCAATGGGGGGAGAGAGAGAGAGAGGGAGAGAGAGAGTGAAAGAGAGAGAGAGAGGAGTACACAGGGTGAGGGACTTAGAGAGGAACAGTGAGAGAGCGGGGGAGAGACAGGCTGAGTGTTGAAGTGTTTGTGTGTGTGTGTGTGTGTTTGAGAGAGCGGTGAACCCTGTTGTGTTTGTATTTGTAAGTGTGTGTGTGAGTGAAGAACTCTCAGTTATGTATTTTGTGTGTGTGTGTGTGTGTGTGTGTGTGTGTATGTGTGTGTGTATGTGTGTGTGTGTGTGTGTGTGTGTGTGTGTGTATGTGTGTGTGAGCGGTGAACTCTCTGTTATGTATTTTGTGTGTGTGTGTGTGTGTGTGTGTGTGTGTGTGTGTTTGTGTGTGAGCAGTGAACTCTCTGTTGTGTGTGGGAGAGTAGACAAGAGAGGAGAAATTACACCGTTTCAAATGATCACAAATCACCACACGTCTCTAGAGCTCTAAATTAAGCTCCTAGACCTCCCAGCCAAACGTAACACACACACACTCACACACACACACACACACACACACACACACACACACACACACACACACACACACACACACA
>JASCQY010000388.1:13300849-13319610 GCA_030264315.1 Sardinella tawilis | reverse complement strand
AAAGTCCCTCCCTGAACATACTTTTCCCATTTGAATTGATAAGAGATATGATGATATACATCTGTATTTCTTTATATTTATCTATCTATCTATCTATCTATCTATCTATCTATCTATCTATCTATCTATCTATCTATCTACTGTATCTATATTTTTTATATTTTTTATACTTTCTGCAGAGACTGGGCTGATTATCGTGACGGGTTTGGAAATTATGAATTGTGGAATGATGAGTTTTGGTTGGGGAATGAAAACATTCATTCTCTGCTCCTTGGAGGTAAGACTGACATTACATTGACATCCTGTGCATTTGAATTAGGCTCCCCATCAGCAGGGGTCAAAGGGCATGGATGGCCCCCCTCTAAGGCCTACTGTAGGGTGCCTGGCTAGTTATGTCCATGTCCTACTGGAGTGTGTGTGGAAGAAGGGCTGTCACCCTTCTTCATCGTTTCTCATTTCTCTCATTTCTCATAGTTTTTAATACTAGTAAAAAGTATAAGCCTTTGCACTTTATTTATTATTTGTCTTATATAGGATGTTCTGTTGTGCCTGTGCACTTTACTGTTGTCTTGTCCTGTCCTAATACTGCATGGGATAGTGAGAAACGCAATTTCGATTCCTTTGTATGTCCAGTACATGTGAAGAATTGACAAATAAAACTGACTTGACTTGAAATGAATTAAGGCTGATGACAACCATGCAGTTTGTTTCCCTACTCTAGATGAGTATATGTTGAAGATTGATCTGATGGACTGGAATGGGGAGAAAAACTATGCCATCTATGACCACTTTAGAATATCTGACGAGAAGGTGAGCTTCAGCATCCTTCCCACACACCAGAAGAGAAAAGGAAGACTGATCAGTCTAGACATTAAACTCTTATAGAGGGCAAAGTCAGGCATTGGGCCAAATGTCTTGTGCATGACGCAAAGCCTTATGGGAGCACTGAACTAATACACTGATTTTAGTAAATAATATTTTCCTTCTGGTATTAAATCCACATAGACATATAGGTTAGCTAAAAACAAATATTACATCTAATAAATAATTAATTATTGAAAGGGACTTCAGGTACACTTTAGATTTTTACTTCGCCTATTTGGCCACTGTTTTTCTCTTGTCATTGTTCTTGTCTTTGTTCTATCTCTGGCAACTTGCCATCCCACTTCACCTGTCACACTCACTGTAGAATATGACCGAGATGGGTAGCAGAACCCTTTCAGCATTTTGATACATTCTGGCCATGTTTAGAATAGTTTATGTTTGGAATGGGCATTATTTTCTGATAACCACACACCTCCACTTTGCATTGTGGCCACATTACAACATTGTGTTGTTCATTCTCCCTCACTGAAGTTCTCAGTATGCAGGATCAGTTGAAGCTAGTCGCCAGTTATCTGAGGCCAAATATACATACACTGTGACCTATGTGCACCAAACATGGATGTCCGGTTCCATTTTCTTTCCCACTTCCTCTCCACATCACACCTGAGGAAGGCAGTGCAGCAGAACTGGTGTCTGTCTTAACTGATGTCTGTGTCTGTGTCTGTGTGTTCCTCCTTCCTGTAGGACCAGTACAGGCTGAGCGTGGGCGTGTACAGTGGACAGGCTGGAGATGGGCTCTCTGGTGGGACAAACATGGTGGAGCAGTGGTCAGCCTCGCTCGATGGCATGCAGTTCAGCACTAGAGACCAGGACAATGACCGCTACAGCCAGGGCAGCTGTGCTGAGGAGAACACGGGGGGCTGGTGGTACAACAGGTCAACTATTTTGTGTTTAACTTCCACGTAGTCTAGTAGCTCTGAGATTATGTAGAGCTGTGATTGGCAAGGATTCAGCAAGATTTGGTTCTATGCTTACAGTAAGTTTACGGTCATGGCTAGCCAATCATCTGCTGACAGCTGATCACATGTTTTGTCCTGATATGAGTTGTGTGTGGTGAGCTGGACCTCTAGTCATTTTTTACACCACAGGGCTATGAATGCATCATGTTATAAGAAGGAAAGAAACAATTGGTAGATAACATTAAGCACAAGCTCTTTCTTTGTGAGCGAGTTGGATTTCGGATCTGCTCCAAACACAAATGTTTTTTTTCCTTGGCCTGTGTTACATTTTCAGTTTTCACGTAATATTTACAGGCAGACAACTTAGCCCCATAAACATGGCTTTTTAAATGTTTACTTTTAATATCTATTGTGCTATATAGGTGCCATGCTTCCAATCTAAATGGAAAGTTCTACAGAGGAGGAGAGTACAAGGGTGAACTTGACAATGGTGTGGTGTGGGGCACCTGGCGAGGACTCTGGTACTCTCTCAGGCACACCACCATGAAGCTGCGTCCACAGAACACCATGGATGGCCTGGGTAGCGGAGCAGAACCTGAGGGCTAGCAGGATCCCATTTTTGCCACTAGAAAAGGAAAACGGCCTTTTTTCTTCATCCAGTTACAAAAGCCGGTGCCATTGATTTTGTTGTGTAGTGCATAGTTTATTTGAACACATTGGTGTTTTAGTACATGTCAATACAATAATTACCGTAGATTGTTCTTGCTTGCTATTTTACTAGGGCTTGTGGTGCTTAGATTAAATCAGTGATTAATACCCTGCATTACTTTCAGTACAAAGATAATAAAACCAGCATTTGAATTTGACATTAAATGGTCCCTTGGTTGTGTTTTCCTACCACTAGATTGCTATTTTCAAAATACACATTTGCCATAAAATTATTGTAAAAATTATTGTTTTTGCATGGTTAACTGCTAGAACAGTAATATAAAAAAGAAAAATTAAACGTCATAAAATGAATGCAATGTGTCCTTCAGATGGCAGAGATCAGAGTCACAAGTGAGTTGCTGCAAATGCACAAGAAATAAACCTCAGTCACTGTTTGGACGAGAAACTGTAAAGTGCCAAACACAGCAGGATATCCCACAGTGAACAATCATTCAGGAGAAGTAAGTGAGTGTGTGTGTGAAATAAAGCAAGTATAATCAGATACAACATCCAATTCAATAAACATTCAGTAGTAGTAGTAGTAGTAGTAGTAGTACTTTATCAAAGAGAGTTCATATTTAACAGTGACTGCTACATGCACAGTAGTGCAGTTTGGCTCTTTGTCACAAATCAAAGGGATCTTGACTGTAGACGGCACTGGAGGATCAAACTCTGACCTTGGACGGATCAATGCCTGATTTGAGGGGTTTACTATGAGGCTGATTTGAAGGCATATTTTAAATCAAACAATAGTTGTTCAATACAAGGTGACCTTGAACAACAGGGCTATGGGTTGGTTTAGCCCAGCAGGTTCCTTTAAGGAATATGTTGTGCCTAAAGCCAGTGATGGGCAGCCTGATGCGTCAGCCGCTTATTTGACTTCATTTCATAGTGTCTGAACCCTATCCATTTGGATTTGTGTGCTTCTCGGTGGGCAGATACTTCCTGCTTAAAACCAATTGCAACTGTTTGGTCCTGACTTCAACTAATGACTACTGTATGTATGTTACAGGCTGGAATGCGTTTCAATTCTCTGTTCGCTGATTAGCCCATCACAATTTTGAGATGAAGCAAATGGAAGCGAAACGTTAGTTTCCTGGTTGAGGCAAATGAATTTGGCCGGAAGAATTAGGTAGCGCTAGCCTGGCTAAGTGATGGGTTGAAGTTCGGCAAACAAAGGTAATGTTTGCTTACTGTTTAAAGCAAACTAATCACATTTTTTCCACAAAAGTAAATAAACCATAAAAAGTCTGCCAGGCACACATGTTTTTGTTTGAACTTTTGGCTCAACATGCCACTAATCTTGTCTCAAGTTATAGGCCCTTGGAGTGGATCCATCCCTAATCCAGCCTTCGTGAGTTGATCTTAATAGCCCAGATACCACCTTCGACAGTCCCTGATCTAACACATCTCCTGTGTAAAAAACCCCAAAAACATTAAGAGCATGGTGCCATGGATTTCTGTTTGAATGGAAAATTAAAAGAGTTATCCGGAGTGAATCAAACCGAAGCCTTGTTGTCTGGGGCTGTCGATAGGTATCACAACAACAGCAGTAGGTACAACGTAGACCGAATTCGCGAACTGATTAGGGCATGTCTGTTTTGTTGTCATATGCCCTAATCAGTTTGTGGTAGGGGCCAGTTCGCAAAATTCGGTCTACGTAGGTACCTCCTGCTGTCGTTCTGATACCTATGGACAGCACTCGCCAGCCTCAGACAACAGGGCTTCGGTTTGATTCCCTCCGGTTAACTCCTTTAAGCCAGAGTTGTATGGCCATCTTCCAAACTGGAGACAGAGAAAATATGTCCGCCAACAAGAGCTGATCAGACTTGCTTCACACTCATTTTCCAATCTTCATGCATGGCTTCACATTTGATTGAGAGTACACTGCCCACATGACTCCTCACTCCCAGCCATCCAAACATCAGGCTCGCCTGTGCATTCCCAATCCCAATCCCAATCCCGGCGGCGGTGCCTCCGCTCCTTTGCCCTCCTCTCCCAGGTGTCCCGGCAGGTCAATCATGCGCTTCTCCGCCTCGGAGAGGCCGTAGGGCGAGCTGACACAGGCGTTGCTGTAGTCGCCAGAGAGCGGGAGGCTGCGGCAGCGGTCTCTGCGCTGCGCCGCCGCCGAGAAGGTTGCGCTGCGCTGGCGATGCTGGCCGGCGTTAGCGTTGTTAGCGCTGGAGTTAGCATTAGCGTTGGCCTCGCGTAGCTTCCGCGCCAAGATGTTCCGCTGGATGGGCGACGGGCCTCTGCGGTTCCAGTTCTGCTCAGCCTGCTCGGCTCTGCTCAGACCCAGAGCGGACGGCGGGCTGGGGGCGTCCCCTCTGTGCCTCTCACCCGAGGGCGCCCCCGATCTGGCGCTGGTGTCGGTTCCGGCCGAGATGCTTCTGGTTAGCCCCCCCGTGTTTGGCTTGAGGTCAACGAGGCAGGGCGAGGCCTCTATCCACGGCCGCCTCCTGCTGTCTGCTGTGCTTTCAGAGGCTCTGGGTTTGCCAGCGGGAACCCAAGGCTCGCTCTCCCGAATGGGGGGCGGCTGCTCCCACGCTCCCCGTGTCCTGCAGCTCCCCTCGGGCATCTGCCGTGGAGTCACCTGGGTCATGCTCCGCTCCCGGAAGGGCCGGGCAGCCGCCGCTGATGCAGGGGTGGCCGGCTGGTTCAGTTTGGTCTCGTGAAAGCTGGAAGTGCGCCTGAAGTTGGGGTTCTTGGAGTACCCCGCACCACAACGCTCCACCATCTCCACCCAGTCTGCCGTTCGCTCCCTCTTCTGCACACTGAAGCCGGCAGGCGGGGACCCCAGGCCCCCAAAGTCCGATTTGGGACCCAGTCTGTCAGGGAGGGTTCTGGAGGTCTTGGCTGTCCAGCCTCCCTCAAGGAATGGAGACTTGATTCGGAAGCGGCCGAGGTTGGAATCATCCTGGCTTTCACTGTCCTGCTGTGTGCCGGTGAGGGCACTCTGTGTGGAGGCCTCCACAGCCTCCAGCATGGTGTCGTCTATGGGGCTCTGGGACACATGGTACACCTTGGTGGTCTCCTTCAGGCCCTGCTTCTTCATCTCCTTCAGCTGCTGCTGGGCCAGCCGGTAGCCGAAAATGGGTGGCAAGATTTTCTGGCCCGACGGAGACAGTCTCTCTGGGTCCTGGGGGCTTAGGGGGAGAGGGAGGGGCAGGTTCTGTTGATGAGCCCCAGAAAAGGGACTCTGAGGAGGGCTGGACACCACAGCCGCAAGGGGTGGACCCTTCTGGAGGGCCGGAGCGGCCTGGAGACTGTCGGAGAAGCTCGGCCGCTGGAGGCTGTGTCCGCAGATGGACGCCTCGTCTGAGTTCTTGCGGCCCCCGGGAGAATGCATTGAGCTGCGACGCACCGAGCTGCACTTTGCCGCACGACACACCTTCCTCCACACGGTGATGAGAATTGTTGCAACAATCACCGCCAGGCACAGAGAGATTCCTGCCAGACCCACCAGGTTGACCTGCAGTGAGGAGTCCGACTTAGGAGGAGGGAGTAGAGATGGCACGGCCATAGGAACTGTCACAGATGGAAAAAGATAAAAAAATAGAGGACTTAGCATATTAGTCTAGCATATTCACAGTATTTAAAATACAATAAACTATGTGTGAAGTATGAAGAAACATGATTTTTGTTCCAAGGCACACAAAATATGGACATCATTTCAAAAGGGATCACACTTTATGTCATAGACAGTCTGTAGTGTCCACATGAGCACATATTTTCAGAATATGGAGATGTGTATTTTATGGTAACATGTAGGGCTCTGGTGCATCGTCTATGAAAACCTCTAGCTGGTTTTCACCTACCTAGACACTCCTCTAGAGAGCAGCGAGACTGCTCCTTCATCAGACCTGTGCACTGGACCATCCCACCACCAGAGGGCACCAGACACTTGCGTGTGCGCTCCCGTACGCCGTCCCCACAGGACACACTGCAGCCGCTCCACGGTTGCCATGGACCCCATGTGTCTGGGCAGGCCAGGAGGAGATTCCGACAAACAAGAGAGAGATTAGTTTGGGCTGAATAATAATAAAATCACAAAAGATTGTCAAACCAACTGATGTACCAAGACATGATGTTTTTGAAAGCAGTCTAGTTGTCTTAAAGTTTAGCACTTACAGTATGAATACCATGACTGCATGACCTAGCGGAATGTGAACTTACAAGGAAACAAGTCCAGTTGCCTTACAAGGTAGCACATTATTCTCTTTTCAATCACTTTTATCCAAATCCACAATCAAACTCTTATCAATCCCTTTTATCTAAAAGTACTGTCACTAGTATGTGTATGTACAGTATAAATTCACACCACACTGCCATCAGCAAACATGAGCTCCATGGTACATACATACAGTATCGGTTCAGACCTCTTGATTCACACTGATCTGAGCTAATGACGTGGATGGCATATTGAAAACACAACATAAAACTGTAGCCATATTTTGGTTATTTGGCTAAACCTTGGTATTGGTGATGCAAACAGAAATATTGCACACTAATAATACAAATGGATGGTCCTCATAAGGCAGTGTTTCTCAAACCTTTAACTCATGCCTACCCCTGAGACACTCTACGTCCTACCAAGTAACCCCTGCACCACAGACAGCTTGCTATTTGATATAATATAATATAATATAATATGACCTATTTTTGCATAATTATTGCTGCGTAAAGAAACTGTGAACACATAAACACTATCATGCATCTTAAATAACAATGTAGTGCCCATTGGCCCATTGAGTGTAAGATCTTTTTTACGCATATACTGTAGTCTACCTGAACTTCATCTTTATGCTGTTGATGACCTATTCACAGATTTACTGTATATTGCGTACCCCCAGGGCTATTTCTACGCAACTTTGACAACCACTACATGGCATTCTGTTGGATGTGTGGTTTTGTATAAACACATTGTGAAGATGTAGCATGTAACTCTGACCTGCAATCCTCTGCACCACTGTGCAGGTCTGTGCAGGACTCGGCAGACGGATGTGGTTGAGGATGAACCGGAAGCAGTACTTATTCTTTCCGGGGTCGAAGACAGAGCAGTTGAAGTCCGTCTCGTTCTCCCCCTGGGTCAGCCATTTGTAGGCCACCTGAGCAGGAGGCGCAGCTTCCTCAGAGGACCCAGACCCAGAGGTCAGCTTGGACGCCCCGTCCCTGTACAGGACCACCTTCCCATTGGTGAAGGCACAAGGTGGGGGCACCAGACGCACGGTGACTACCCCCTTGCACCCGCTCCGGAGGGTGCCATCCACCAGGAGCTTGTAGGGGAACATGCGGGACAGGTAGAGGGGCACTGAGGTCTTGATCTCTTGTCGGTTGTGGGGCGACTTTAGGGCCACTTGGATGAAGTCGTGCTCAGTGAAGGGGAAGACGCAACCCAGCTCTACCTGCTGCAGCTTCAGCGATGTGATCTCGTGCTCCGTCTGTGCCCGGATCTTGTTGATGTTGTTCTTGCCGATCTGATTGTACTCCAAGTAGGTGACCTCCAGGAGAAGCCTTGCGGCACCGTCCACAGTGCAAGCGTGGAAGTGGTCATTGGTGGACACACCGATTTGGAAGGAACTCGAGGTGCGGTTGTTGGCTCGGTCCACGGAGATGTGGACGGTGGGCCAGCTGACCTGCAGTACTGGACTCCACCACCAGGTGGCCGAGCCATTGGCAGCGCTGCTCTGGTCACTCGTTCGTTCCAGGAGGAATCGGAAACTGCCAGCGTAGAGAAAGCAGGAGCAGTCAAACTCCATCCTCCCCTCTGATTGGTTGTAGTGGATGTACCTGGTCAGTAAGGTGGCGTTATTTCCTATGTCCACTAGAGAGATGGTCAGGTTGTGGTCAGTGCCATTGCAGTCTGTGCCGTAATCCACAAACACGCTCGCATTGCTCAGGGCAACATGGACAGAGGGCCACAGCTGGAGTCCAGCCATTGCTGGAAAAAAAGTACAATAAAAAAGTACATTTAAGAGATTATCCTCAAAGCATTTTCTTTTCTTCTCCTTTGGCCATGAAACTTGAACATGCCTAGCCGCCTAGCATGCTATTGCTCCTCTGTATTGTGATCCCAGATGCCATAGTGTATAGGTCACTTCCTCAGAAAAAAGCACACATGGAAGACGGAAGAGAACCTCACCCTTCCACTGGCCTCCTTCCCTCTCCCCCCCCCCACTGCCCGAGCACTGAAATAAACCAGCACTGCCCTGTATTGGCAATGCAACTGTTCTCCAATAGGTAGGCATAGAACCCCTGAACTGAGAGATGTAATCGAACACATTACTGAGTTTACTCACCATATCCCACGAGCACTAGGAGTAATGGTAGGTGGGTCCTACCATCGGTGGGTCTCTGTGTCATTCCGATGCATGTGCCGCGAGACCCTTCAGCATCACATGCCTCCACTGATCAGCCATCCAGGCCTGTCTGTCAAACAGGGCAATCTATCAGCAGATGTCTCAGGGTTAGAGCGATAAGACTGCCTATGGTGTCACATATAGCACATGGTGTCACATATAGTATGTAATTCAGTACTGGAGCATACACTGGCAGCTCCAGACATGTATGCAATCCTCACATGAAATGGACAGTCCATCTGTATGTGTAGACTCATTGATGACTGGTAGATGTTTTTTGTCATATCTATTTACAGTGCAGGGCATTGGATTACTGTAGTTCATTTTAATTTATTCATTCATTTTCAAGTATTGTGTTCTAATCTTTGTGTTCTAGCCGTAGCCGTACATAAAATAGCACATAAAATTTTACCCAAGTACTTATTTATTTTTGGCTGAAGTATTTTTGTAGTGTCAATTGCTTTGGATAAAAGCATCTGCCAAGTAGACGTTAACATAAACACTGATGTTTGTACATTTATATCGTCCACGTTGCTCAGTGTCTGAACCTCCCTCCTTGGGTAAAAACGTCATTGACATTATAAAGCTATTGCATATTTGAGATCACTTGAATACATGTGGTAATCATGATGGGGAAATCATTTCTGTGGTTTTGCCAAAGATGAGATTTTCTGCAAGCTATCATAATTTACTCAGTCTGTCCAGTCTAGTCAGCAGTTAGGGTATTTTAAAAAAAGAAACCTTGGCTTTTAAAGTTGGGAGCATAGAGGCCATGGCTCAACAAAGTAAGCCAGAGGGAATACACAAGAATGTTATCATGCAATGAAAACTACTTGGTGTATATATTTTTTTATTATCATCCACAATAGGTGGATTCAGTAGGTGTTATTGAATAATCCTCTAACTAGCCATACTGTCAGACAATAAAAAAGTTACGCAAATGTATTTAAGTATTTAGATTTCATGCAAAACATAAAATATGGAGGACATTTTCACTGTATAAGTGCAAGTGCCACAGGAGGAACAAACAACTAGATCTTAACGGTGCGTTATCGTATAGCTACAGTAGGGGATATAGGACAATAAAAACTAACCTTTTTTCGGGGTTAAAGTCATCTGTGATCTGTCCAGTCACCTGAAGCCAGTCATTTCTGCTTCATGTAGGCTACTCGTCTGATAGTCAACAATGCATTTATCTATCACTGGCGACAACAAACCAGACACGGATTATGGACACACGCAAGACACTGTCAGGCAATCTGTCTCGCCGACGCCGTGCTCTCCAGACGCACTCCGTCAACGCAAGCCACGCGCGCTTCCGTGCTCCCTCTGTCGGCTGATATTACTGACTATTGGCATTAAATGTGGTTAAGTCATTTGCCTCTCAACGTCAAGGCATGAAAGTACACATGATATTATATTAGGCTCAGTAACACTCAAGGACATTTAGGGTAGTCAGGCGTTTCCAAAGTGAGATATTTAGAGTTGTCCTTGGTGAAAATCTCAACAGCGTTTACCCAATGGTAAACATAGGCTAGGGGAGATGCAGTCAAACTTTTGGACAAATATGACACAGTCTATGAGCTTAGCCTAATAATTATTAATCACTCAGATTGGGATTTATTAATACTGAAAGTATTAAGAAGTCTTTAAAATAAAAAGCAATTCAAATTCAAAGCAATAACAGTTGCCACTAAATATGACCAGAGAGTTTAGAAGGATATTTAAAATATTTAAGAATCTTTGATATGACCCAATTCTAATCTTGCCATGGCATTTGGGGAAAAAATGCTCACGTGTTTCCCGGATGAGACATAGAGCAAACAGGAAGCGCTACCAGAAATGTAACTCGTATGAAAAAAAAAAGACTATAACAAAACAATAGTAACAAATTCCAAGCCTATTTGAGCTAATATTAGGATAAAAAACACAGGAGGAGCTTTTCTTCCCCCAAACTCCACAAGAGATCAGTGAAACATAGTACAAGGCTGTTATAGACAAAATAGCCCAGTTAATGTGCTGCCATTTTTTACATTATCAATAAAGAATAAGATAAAGATTACATGAATAAGATTCATTCACTGAAATCATTCATTCATTCAATCAATGAAAAAGATTTGTTTATTCATTCATTCATTTATTCAAAGTTCAAAGCTTATTTTCAATATGAAATTCTTACTTGAATGTTTCCTCATACACTTGAAATATTAACCAAAATATCAGTGCATGTTAAAAAGTTTGTTGAGTGTTAAACAGTTTCTGGCATAAGTATAGACCCTGAATCTCACTCTGCCTGTGTGGATAGGCATGGGCCATTTACCAGAGAGCAGAAAGAAAAGTGCCACTCATTTGTTCTTTCCTTCATCCATCCATTGACTTATTCACTCGTTCAGTGGTAAAGGACAGTTCATAGGTAAATTCAGCACAGCTTTTAGAGGTGTAAGCACACTGTGCGAACAATTTCCATATATACAGTGCATCGGTCTGTCTGCTTATTAGAGGCTGTATACAGTGGCCTTAAAGGAACAACAGGCTTCTATTCCACCATGAAGTGACCCTATCTTAAGCACAAACTGTTGATAGTGCCTTGAGCTTGCTTGCCAATAAGAAAGATTTGATTTAAATTACAAAGACATTTAAATGCAGTACTAACAGCATTACAAGCAAGGAGGTCCTTTGTGTCTCATCTGAAACTGGCAACATAACGGTTATGCAGCCTATGGATAAATGGAGCAGAATTCTATCATTTTGGATTACTGTCACGACAGTACAAAAACTCGTTGAAGGAGACAAACAATGGGCTAACATCACCACATGGGGGCTAGGTTCACTCAGGGTAAAGTATTCAGCTAGACTTAATGCTACATAATAACACAAAATAAATAAATAAATAAGTACATCAGTAAAGCCGTCGCATAACTGCAACTCTGGTCATATTTAAACATGGTATTTCAATTATGATTTAAATGAAGATTTCAAGATTTGAAGAATGAAGATTTGGCCTTGCCTCTATAAACCAGCCTAAAATGACTGAGCTACAACTGAGCGAATCCAAAATGTCAACTGCTCAGGGGTTAACCGTTTTGAAAGCAAGAGCCTGCCTGCCTCTTTCCCATTGTTTTCTTTTGAAAGATGGAAAAGGGGTAGAGGATACGCCAGGCGGACACGGCCTCTCGAACACAACAGGAAGTGTGTCAGGAAGCTGGTGACGGCAGTGTGCTCTCTCTCCTTCTGTTTTATGGATACTCAGCATAAGAACGACAATGGCCTTTGCAGACAGTTTCAGGATTAGATTTCTTCTAAGTTCTCTGGAGTTGCTGAGAACAAACAGAAACTTTACAGAATCAGCATTTGATATGAGTATGTCAGTGAAAGAATTTGGCTCCCATTATTGGCAGCTCTCTAGGATAGATAAATTGGCATAAAGCATTTTGCATAAGCCTATTTACCGTAAATTACATGTGTGTACAAACTACGAAAATCTTGAAAAATCTTCAATTCAAATTCAGGTCCTCCACAGACAAGTGCTGAGACTCATCTTGTTATCGTCGGTGTACCCGTGTTCAGCTGCCCCCCCTGCTTCACTATGGAAGACTTCCTGTGTTGGAGCCTGCTTCGACCCATCCCAACCAGATGGCCCTCCTTCTCTCACCCCCCCCCCCCCCTTCATCCCTCTCTCATCTCTAATTCTGCTCAGCGACCGGGGAGATGAGATCAGCGCCCTTCAGCCTGCTGGACAGTTGGTTTGCTGCTATCACCAGTCACAGCGCTGACAGGCAGGGACGCCATAAGGCGGGGGGAAAGTTAGGATGATTCCAAGGGTTCTAGCAGACTGCCACCAACAGGGGGCACTGTCACATACTGACCAACACAGCCAACAGTATTATTATTACCACAGGAGGTCCTATTACCTTTCATAGGGCCCAGCAGGGCCATTGCAGCACCACATTATGCACCAGAGAACACGGGAGACACACTCTTCATGAGTGACTATGGAGAAAAAGGTTGGTGAAGATGAGACACCAATAACTGCATAGCTCATATATTTGCCGTGTTGCTGTGACACCATAGACTTCTCTCAACACATTTTCACAGACAAACTTGATCTGAGTCTCACTAGGTGGATTACCTGCACACACACACACACACACACAGAGGAGAGTGAGCTTGTGTTGCTACATGTATAGCCGAGTTGTGTCTGGATTACTCTTCAAAGTTGCCAAGCAACAGGCTTATAGTTAGCATCCAGACACGCACAGACTGACCCCTTTAATGGACTCAGGACTGTCCCAGTAATGTGGGATGACACACACGTACACGTACAGGAGATGAAAGAAAAAAAGTCACGGTGGTTTCCAGACATATGATGAAGATGACCCGGGCTAATCTGGATTGAGAGCCTATTAATCCAAGGAATAGGACATGGTTATTTACTGTATTCGAAGAGTTCGGATGCAAAACCCTAGAAGTCCATTTTCAGAAATGTGCAAAATTAAGTTGTTTTAATAATAATTTTGTAATCTCTAGCCTATGAAACTGTGATTGAAGTATTATCAAGTAAAAAGAATGATGAAGTTATTGTAATTGATCATAAAAATGTAATCAAGTTATATAAATATATTTCTGTAAATTCACTGCAGATTTTGAGGGTTTTGCATCTGAAGTCTTCATACAGTATCACAGGTACAGTAATCAGGCGTTCCACCCAGGAACAAAAGTCTGAAAGCTGTGCAAATAGCATAAAATGACACAACCATCAAGCATTCTTACAAATAGTGTTTTTGTAGGTCTAAATGTAGTCAAACTATAACATAGGCCAGGGGTGGGAACATCCGGCCCAGGGACCGGTTGTGGCCCGGGGGGCCTTTGTGGCCCACCAAAGCCTTTGATCCAGCCTGTGGAGGCAAGCCCATTTGGCTGAAAAGGAAAAGAAAACGTAAGTAAAAAAAAAACGATGCCTGCACCATGCGTCCAATGGTTGCCTACATTCTTCTCCGTCAAATTACTCCGAGTGTTTGTCAGACAGGTAAAACTACAGAATCCAATGGTGCTAGTCATTAGTTTCTGTGATGAACGGTTAGCAAGAATATTAGCGTTGAATATATATCAAAATTAATGCCACTAGTACAGCTCTGATGTCAAATAGGTTCCCAACCCATGAAATAGGCCTATAACCATCCATTCACTTTCTGTTAGATTATCTGTTGTGGTCCAGCTATTTGGGGCCTTATCTTGTTCCACCCTGATTTTACCCTTAGATGGCCGGCATGTCTTTAATTCACACAAACACAATTAAGTGCTTGAACACAATTATATGTGAATGGATCAAACAAATGATGGTGTGTCGTCCAGGTAATAAAAGATGCAATTATTGGCCCCAAAGGCCACATCAGATGAAACACACTATGATAATAATCATCAGTACCATGCACACACACTTTAACTCATTTCTATGGGCATGATGGTGGGCATCACTAAATTTACTTCCCTGGCTAGCCTGTAACATGCTAACTGGTTTCACTTTGGTGAGGGGTCAATTTTGTGTTCTGCAATTGAATTATCTTTTACAAGCAACACAAGATTCATGGATATGGGAGGGTTCATGCCATGGTCAGATGTCTGCATTTCTCTCCCCTTTTGTTGCTCTCCCTCTCTCTCTCTCATTCCCTCTTTTTTCTCTCATGAGGGACCACATACTGTAGCAGGCAAGCTTTTGAATTACTCTATTGTTTTTTGAGTACATGCAGCACGACTTTCCTGTTCACTATCATGCCACTGGGGAAACTCGTGCTAGTACAGACTGAGGAAAAGGAAGGAGTGTCTATAATGGCAAAGGAAGAGGCTGTAAAAAAGCCAAAAGAACTTTTAAATAAAAAGAAAACATGTATTCAAATGATATTTCATATTAATGATCTCACCAATCCTGCTTATAATTGAGAAGGAGCATTAGAGAACTGTAATGACACCTAGTGGCAAATACAGTCATTGCCGCCTACATTTCAAGTTCTGCAGGACCACTGCCTATATTTGATTAAAAGGAAGGGAGGCCGCACTATGCACAGACGCGTTTCAGCGCGTGCCTTCTTCAGTAGGCCTATATATGTGTAGGCTATATATGAATATATGGATGTACTATGTAGCCATATGGTAGCCTATGTATGTATGTATGTATGTATGTATGCATATTTGTCTGTCTGCATGTCTAATTGCTGTGTCTAATGTCTACAGTACGCATATTCTAAGCATATTGTCTGTCTGCATGTCCAGCTGTTGTGTTTAATGTTTCTGATGACTGATGTTGGAACCTGCACAAAGAAATTTCACCAGCCTGGCTGTGTGGTCATTAAAGAATCATTCATTCATTCATTCATTCATTCATTCATTCATTCATGTAGCCTATGTATGTGTAAGATTGTATGTATGTATGTATGTACTCTATGCATGTATGTATGTCTGCAACTAAGCTATATACAATAAATAAAACAGCAATATTCTGACCATCTTGGATAAACAGAGATGCAAATCACTTTTTCACTGTTCACCGTACAAATAACCCCGGTCTTGCTTGATTTGTTTGGCAAGAACGAATGACGTGCGACGTCGTGCATTGGGAATTACAATGTATCAAAGTAAAAGTTACATGATATATTTGAGATAGCTATTTTGTATATTTGTCGTCGATTCAAGTAGGCCATATGTAGTCTAGTTGCTATATCACTTTGCAAGCTTTTTATCTTTGCGATCCATATGACAGTTTTTCCTCTCCGCAGCGGCAAAGAGTGGGTTGCATATTATGACAATATCCGGAATCGCTGTACTGGATACAGATAACCTACCGCATGAGCGTCATCAATATGATCTGAACCAATGGAACTAGCTAGTTAGCTAGCTAACAAAAGAAGTCATGCCAGTAGTAGGTCTTTATAAACATTGAGACCCACGCAATCGTATTTGCAATGAACTGTAATATGTACTAGTAGAAATTAGAAGTGCACGACTTTGGATGATTGTATGTATGCATCCTATCCTCCAAGCTATTTGCGTGTTTCCGTGTCAAAGGCGCTGAAGATTGTCGGAGAGATTGCTAGCTCGCATGCTAACTGGGGTTGTTTCAGCTTGGTAAATTAACCCAGCTAGTGGTGGTCTTGCATACAAGATTATCAAAAAGACAGACAAATATTTTCGTAGTTCGGAATATTTTTAGAGGATTTCACTAAGATATGGTTCGTCCGAAGCATATCTTGCTGGTCCAGAAAGTGACTCACTGGATATGACTTTAGGTTAAGTTACCTATCATCTGTCGTTTGTATCAGCAAATGTTATTGCTGATCCGTCACCCATTGGAAAGTAGTTTGGCGAATAGCTTGGGTAACAAGCTATATGCTATAAATTCGCGTTCTGAAAGCTATTTCGGCAATTTATGCAACTTTGAACATTCATCATGGATAAAAAGTCATTTGACATTGTTTTGGACGAAATAAGAAGGGTAAGGATACATTTTAGTTGTCTTGCACGTAGCTGACAACAATGGCTTCCAGTCTACCCTTGCTAATAAATCCTTTGCTATGTTCAGTGTGTTTTGACAGATCAAAGAGTAAAGGCAATCGAACAGGTGCATGGCTACTTCTCCAGTGAACAGGTAACGTTCAGGATTGGATCAGACGTCAGTTACAAAGTGTCAGACCTAGCAGGTTCAAGAGAGCATTTGTGAAATCTCACACCTGTGTCCCCAGGTTATTGATATCCTGAAGTACTTCTCATGGGCAGAACCACAGATCAAAGCTGTGAAGGCGTTGCAGCATGTAAGTGCTCTATAAAACTGTTTTGCATCGCTTGTCTGACATGGGAGTGCGAAGGTTTTAGCGTTAGGCTCCTCTGGTTCATTGCCGTGGGACCGATTTTGATGGCAAATCATTATCATACAGGGTAGAGATGAGATTTTTATTGGTTATGTTTTTTCTTTCCTTCTTCAAACTAGTACACTGATTGGCCTCTGGGCTATTTTGGATAAAACGCGCTTGTTTTGACATCACCACGTGTCTTTGATTTGTAGAAAATGGTCGCCATCCCAACCACCAAAGTGGCTAATATTCTCAACTGTTTCACATTTACCAAGGACAAGCTTGTTGTTTTGGAACTGATTGCATTGTAAGTACAAAGTTCTTACATTACAGGTTTTCTGGGAGTAATATTACCTACTTTCATGTAGTTCACAAGGCATTCATTTCAAATTCTGCAAAGCAAATATCACCTCAAGGAGGTAGATCGCACTTGTTAACTTCCAGTTTTATACTTTTTATTATACAGCAGCAGGGCATAATATATTTTATATACCACAATTGTATACTTTTTATTTACAGCAGGAGGGTATAATATATTATATACCCTGCTGCTGTAAATAAAAAGTATGAAACTTTGGAAGTTAACAAGTGCAATTTACCTCCTTCAGTCAATTTTTCAAGAGATATCCCAATAACCTACAATAATGGGAGAGTGCAGTCAAAGCACACATCCCAAAAGGATGAGTGTGCACAAGTGAAGCACAAGATTAAAAGTGCAGATGTTTTTATTACCAGGCATAAGAGTAGTCAGTGAGATAGTAGCAGACAGAATTGTATGTACAGTAAGTGTGTGTAAGGCATACCGAGTTTGTATAATACATTATTATTAGGCAAGGCAGTAGCCTACTTTTGGAGGAGTTGGTTTGTTCGAGCCTGCTTGGGTAGCAATTGATAGCTCCTTCTACCAGTCAGGAACCACTAATGAGAGTAGTTGGAATGCCCTGTTTGTGCTGGAGCATCAGTGCCAGACAATGTTCCTTGGAGGAACACGGTGACTGTTTTTGTTAGTACTGTGTTTTGTAGTCAAAGCAAGGCTGATGTGCAGATCAATACTAGCCAAGCTAGCTCTGCCTAATGCTTCCGGCCAATTTTATTTGCCTCCACCATATAGTCAGGAAACAAGCTATTGTTTTCGTTTGCTCTATCTCCTATGGTGGACGGACTTATCAGCGAACAGAGATTTCAAACGATGCATTCCAGTGGGGAACATGCGTCACGGCCAAACAGTAGCAATTGGTTGAAGCCACGACCAAACAGTAGCAATTGGTTTTAAGCAGAAAATATCTACCCACCAGTACCTACCAGGAAGCAAACGAATCCAAATGGATAGAGATCAGACGCTATATGAAATGGAATTAAATAAGTGACTGATACATCAGGCTAGATCAATGCAGACAAAATGCATCATGTTTATGTTAAAATAGTATGGGAATTTGCTAATTTGTTACAAAATTCTCAGTAATATTTCATGAAAACAATCTTAATGTTAGAGTAAAGCATTAAAGTTGGATTTATAATGATTCCTCCCCCACAGGAATATCTGCGATGCTCAGAACTATCGGCCAGTGGAAGACATCTTCCGCACTCACCTGTCTGAGAAGAAGCGTGCAAGGAGAATCTTAGAGCAGGTGACTGCATATACATTCAAATGAGTCTGGCGAATAGTTGCATCCAAAACAGACGTGGGTCATTAGGTGTAAAATCAAGCAGATGTCAGGAAAATCATTGCTGCTTATCTCAGATTTTGTACAGTAGAGAGAGTTAGTTTCAAACGTCTTTCTCCCTAAAAGGAGACAAGAACATTTTTAAATTCCTGGTGCACACTAAAAACTTTTGAATGTGCGCTTTTAGGGGCTCCGTACAAAACCTGCCGAACTGTCGATTTGTCTCAAATTCTACTGTATTTTATGGATAGTTTTTGAAAGACCATTTTTCCATCGTCAAAATGCCTTACCCATGTTTTGCTATATTAAACTGAGTTACCTGAGAAGGTAAAGCTGGCAACAGACCTACCGACTTTTTACCCCGATTTGTTACGATGGAACGTATGAACCAGTCGTAGGTAGTCC
>JASCQY010000388.1:13249760-13260208 GCA_030264315.1 Sardinella tawilis | reverse complement strand
CACACACACACACACACACACACACACACACACACACACACACACACACACACACACACACACACACAGGCAGCAGAGGAGGAAGAGAGAGCACACGGAGGAGTGTGGAGGGATGAAAGGAAGACGGATGATGCGCTGGCATGTTTCACAGCTGGGGGGCCTAAGCTCAGCCTCACTGCCAGGCCATGCCAGGCTGCCGTGCCAGAATGCAGCATGCGGCATCAGGCTCCCGTCCACAGCTCCGCGCCTCCTGCTTGGAGACAAGAACAAGCGGAGCGGCCTCCTTTCACACTGCGCACAATGTGCTGCCGAGAGATGGCTAATATATTCATCACAGGCAAAAAATAACCCTCTACAGGCGCAAAAAAATAATGTGTAATATCCCAGCATTCCCCAGGATTCATTTGACTGCCATGTCAGCATGGGGGATGGGTTGGCTTGGGTGGGGGTGAACATGCATGGCTCTGAAGTGACAATCTGTCCACATGGAAACACCCCCCTCCCCCCGACACACCCACGCATCCAATACATTCACACACACACACACACACACACGCACGCACACACACACACACGCACACACATACACACACATGCACACACAGACGCACACACACACACACACACAGGCGCATGCACATACAAACTCGGCACACGTCAGCGCATGCAAATACTCCACATTGCACAGCCCTCCCCTGTCTTTGTTGTGCATGTGGCAAAGACAGACACCTCTCCTGTACACCGTGTCACATTGGTCCCTCCCTTCCCCCATCAAGTGTCATTGGCTGCCTAATGTGCCACTGTGTGGCGTGAAAACGATCATTAAAGATGGATGTGCCCCTACGGTTGCCTTCCCAAACCCAGCTGGAGGTGCAGGTGGGCAGGTGAGCAGAATACAGACACAGACACACACAGACACACACACACACAACACACACACACACACACACACACACACACTGCATCACACAAACATTCCCCTCCAAAGGATGAGCGTTACAGGCCACTGGTCATGCTCGCTGGCTCGCTCTCAGAAGGCAAAAGCCATTAATGTTTTAAAAACCTGTTTTTGAGAAGTATGCGGACTTGAAAATGTCTCCGATGTTTTTTCAGACCTGCTGCAAGAAGCATTAGAGTAGAGAGTGGTGTTTCTTTCCCAAGATGTGATTTTAATAGCCGTCACTACACAGGACAAGCTACAGCAGAAACTGCTGAAAACATGCATTTCCAGCCAGCCATTAAATTGCATGTGTGAGTGTGAGTATGAATATATTAGCTTTCTCAGAAACATTTATCAAGAGACCACTGGTGGAGAAGCCCATCAGACCTCATAACCACTAATTGGAGGAGACATGAAATATTGAGGCATTTTCCATTTGTTTGATGACAGAAAATCCAGAAACATTTGGAAAATCTAAGACAATAAAGCTATGGTTGGAATAAATGTTAATAAAACCCAATCAGACTAGTGAGTGAGAGGATTCAGAAAGTCTCAGTGAAAACTTTTAAGCTCTTTGCTATGCTGTACTGTTTGGCCTGTCTTTGGAATGGCTGTTAGGTACTGAGAATACAAAAATGAGTCTTTCCATCATGTCAACAAACCAACCATCAGTCAGAGAGAGAGAGAGACAATCCTAAAAGTTCTGGATTACAAACCCACATGCAGAGTTCCCTCTACCTTGCCCTGCAGTTCAAAGTTACCATTGCGCAACCAAAGTCAACTCTTTCAGACGCATGCCATCAGTACAGCATGCATGCACCCAGGCAAGGGCACAGCGAGCTGCAGTCCCATGCATGCGCTGGATGAGCGCTGTGCCCTACACTACACTACAGTACAGTGTGCTGTCTGTGCTAGCACAGAGAGATGCTAGCATGAGGGATAATATAGTGATACTGCTCATGATTTAATGGCCTTGCACTTCAAAGGCTTGCTCAGCACTGCGAGGCACAAGCCAGTGAGGGGAACCCATCAATATGCATGAGTGGGGGGATTATCAGCCTGCCGCACCCCGATAACCACATGAAGATGAGACGATTTGGCCTCAGGTCGCTTAGATAGGCTGCGCTAGCCTGTAGACAGTGAGAAGCCTGGCTGGCTGGCTGGGGTGTGGTGGGGTGGGGTGGGGTGTGGTCGACAGAGACCGTTCAGATAATAATTCATGAACTGAATTTATAAACTTATTCTGATTCACTTAATGATTCACTGACTCCCTCATTCACTCCCTCCCTCGCCTGCTTGAGAAGCGCCGTCACAAGGGAAATCACTAATGAATTCACATGAACTTTGCACTAACTCAACTACCTACTCACTCCAGCACTGACATGCTCATTTCCAAGTCAACTTGCAGCAGCATCTCTCTCTCTCTCTCTCTCTCTCTCTCTCTCTCCCTCTCTCTCTCTCTCTCCCTCTCTCCCCCAGTAGCTCAAACTTTCATTTATGAAGATATGTTAGCTCTTTTTTATATCAGGCACCTGATAGGTCTGAAATATCTGAGGAAGTATTCTAATTAGCTTCGATTGCCATGTTTCGCAAGTGTTCCCTTGAGGGGAAGATCAAAGAGAAGTGATCTACACTGATGTATAAATTAATGAAAGTTCGTTTTCCCTGGACAACATGCTGTCAGGAAACCCAACAGTCCACAGTATGCCTTTGAAAACTCTCAACACTGCTCAAACACAATCATGGAGAGCACAACTCTCCCACTAAAATACTCCATACCCTACACACACCTGACAGCAGGTCTCTTGATTCAGGAACATCACAGAAACATTTTCAGTTTCCATTAACTAACATTCATTGACAAATATGTTCTTGTCACCCACAAAAAGACGTATAATTGTGCTCTATCTGCATAGTGATTTGCTTTGCGTATAGAAACTGCAAAATGTACATATGCAATGCTTAGGCAATCAAATGTAGACTTATTGCCAATAAAACATTCTAGTATGATCAGTCTAATAGGCTATGTTAACGGCAATGCTTAATGTTAGGCCGACTTAATATTTGCTGTTGAAGTAAGAGTTCTTCATGTTTAATAATTGGAATATATTTTCTTCCAGAGACTCTGGCTATGAGGAGAACCCAATCAGACAAAGTATTGTAACCTTCAGCATTTAACACTGCTTATGATTTATTAATGCTGAAGTTCATGGCAAGTTCATGTGCATTAATGCAGTACCAGCTGCAGTAATGACTGCTATGTTCAGGAGCTCTTAAAGCATGACCTAAATCTCTCCAGAAACACCTTTCCAGTCCCTCACTCTCCCATGGAGGCATTAAATAGTTCTGGAGGGAGTAAGGTTATATACTACCCTCCTTCATTTCAGTGCATCATGCTAGGCCACTTACAGTAGCTACTTCTGCCAGAGTGCACTTAATTGGCTGTGGCCATCTTAGAAATGCCATCCCATGGGTGGCCACTTATGGCCACTTTTTCAAAAACAAACCAATTAGGTGCCGCATTACAGATGTCCATGAATTATGCCATCCCTACGAGTGGGGGATGTGCTCCCAACCTGTAATCTGTAACCTGTAATATCCACTAATCTGACAGCATCCTTTTGGGTCAACCAGTAATGTGGCAATCATGGGATGCAATTTTCAGAGATGGTGGCCAATCTAAATGCTAACTAGCATAAGCTAACTCTCCAAATCCTGACTTCATGCACTCACCAGAGTTGTTCTGTAGGTTCTGTGGGGCTGGACTGACGGCTTGAACGGGATGGTTTTGACCCGCTGCTGAAAAGGTGCGGCTCTTGGTGGCTGAGTTGGTCGGGCCCCTAGCGGCACCTGCCACTCCTAGCTGGGGCCTCAGCGCCCTCTGAGGGGCCCCTTCGGACCCCGAGCGCTGCCCTGGGCCCAAGCTCCCATACTGGGCTGAAGGTCTGTTAGCCTGGGAAGGACAGTTCATGTAGCATTAGCCTCACAAGTACAGATAAAAAGGAACATACTGTACCAACTTTGGGGGGAAGAAACATATTATTTTTGTCATCTAGATGAGGGAATAGGCCTGCATACCATTCTCTTCTCTGTGTGTGCAATAATCCCCAACTGTCAGCCTATTATAACTAAATTAACTGCCAATAGTATATATGGTATCTGTTGTAACCCACTCCCACTAAATTAGGCCAGTGGGTGATGTCAGACTGGGTTATTGAAGGCCTAAAGAAATTAAGGTTAAGGAAGATAAATCTTCCTGTGCAGCTGTGGTTTAAATGGCAAGTAACCTAATTTCCCCCCAAGATGTTCTGTTTCTGTGATTCAACATAGTTAATATGCCGTACCACTATTAAAGGTGTAACAACTTCATGACTTAGACAAGGGTTTAGTAACGCATACAGCATGCAGTAAGTTTGCTGCAATCTACTGTAAGGGTGAACAGACAATTGGCATTGCCCATTCATGTACAGTACATTGATGCCAGGAATGAAGATCTACAGTATAATGTACCACATTATTTCTATGTGGACATTTTGGTTCTGAGCAAATCTACAATATACTGTAGTATACATTCTGCTATAATGGACAATGAGGGACTCTAACCATTACAACAGCAAAGAAGGTTAAAGATGACAAAGCACTGATCTCTCAAAAATCGAAAAGTGTCCAACATCAGTGACTCACCCCTCCAGGCATGTACTTGCTGTTGAGGGAGCCGTAGAAGCTGTCTGCTCTGCTGGGCTGCTTGTGGGGTATGGTGTAGCTGGGGGTCTTGATCCCTGCTCCAGCCACTCCCGCCGTGTGGAACTGCTGCTGGGCCTTCTGCATCTCCTGCCGGTACTTATCAAACAGCAGGTTGGAGGCACTGAGAACCGGCCCAGCAGAATCCTGGTTCTCACCACGGAACTTGGCCTCACAGGGGGCCTGGTGACTGGGGTAGGAGCTGAGGCGGGAGGGGAGGGTGGACCCTGGGTGAGAGGTAGCCTCCAGGGGCTGGGGTTTCACACACGGACTTGGACCCTTGCGGACATAGGTGATGATCTTGGGCCGGACCGTCTTGGGCTTCGGCGGGCACTTGGGTGGCGATGACCTCTCGTGTGTCGGGCCTTGTGGGGGTGGTAGCGGACGGTCCTGGAGAGGAGGTTTGGTCGGGATGCCCGTCCCAAAGCTGGTCCTGACAGATGCCCGTAGGAGGCTGCCGCTGTTGCTGCTGCTGCTGCTGGTGGAGGCGACCGCTTGCGCAGTGCCTGCGTAACCCCGCTGTGGAGGTTTAGGGGGCGAAGTGGACAAGTGCCTGTGTGGGGACCCTGTGTCTCGGGGGGAAGGGGGAGAATCGGCCCCACTGGGGCTCCGACACAGCCTGGGAGTAATAGGAGCCTTTCTCTCCAGGCTGGGGCATGGCCCTGCTGGGCTCAACTTGCCCTTCAGCGACCCTGAGCCTTGGACTGAATATTGCGAGCTGCCATTGGACTGTGATGTGACCCTGTGGACAAGTTGCTGGTTGTGACTGGCGTAACGGGAGTCCGCTGAGGACAAGGCTTGCTGGGGAGCTGGATCGGGCGGAGCCCAAGAAGTGTGCTCCGGTTTGGCTTCGGACAAAAAGGGCCGCACAAGCTGACGGCGACAGGGTGGCACCCTTTCGTTGCCACTCTTCTTCCGGTCACCAGAGGCGCCATTCGACTGCTGCTGCTGCCGACCGCTGCCTACATCCTGCCTCCAGTCTCCTGCTTTCGTGTAGAGGTCCTCCAGCCTCTGCTTGGGCGCCACCAGCCTGCTGGGCAGGTACTTCTTGTTTGCATTGCTCTGTGCCACTGCCACTTCGTAGCCCTGGCCCTGGCCGTGAGCGTCAGGCTTCCCCGGGCCCCTTCCCTGAGGCAGCATGGTGTTGTGGTTTTGGTCCACTTCCAGCGCCGGGCCTCGGGTGGGCTGGTGCCGCTGGCTCCGGCTCTGGGCTGAGGTAGGGTAGACGTACTGGGGCGCGGGGCCGCCGGTGCTGTCCAGAGCGCTGGCCAGGCTACTGCTGAAGTTAGGCACAGCGGAGAGGGAGGACGAGGCGAACACGTTGCCCTCGGAGTTGGAGCGGGCCTTGCGGAGGCTCTCCGATTGGGAATACGAGTGCGGAGGGACGGCACATTCCAACTCCTCCACGCTGCCTCCGCTTCTCCAGTGGTTGTTGTTTTGCTGATAGCCTCTGCTGTTGGCTGAGCCAGAGGAATTGCTGGTGCTGCTAGCAGTGGTGGTGGTGGTAATGGCGGTGGTGGTGTTGGGCTGTCTGTCGAACAGCGTGCCTCTCATGCGCCCTTCACCTCGGACGCTCTCGTACTCTCTGGTCTTCCGGCTTTTCACAAGGTATGCCTCCACCTCCTGGCATTCCAGCAGCTCCAGCTCCTCCAGAGAAATATCCGGGCACTCGGCATCTGTGTCCCAGATGATGATGCGGTCCTGCGTGTCGTTCTGGGACACCAGCGGGGGTACCGGGCTGCCATCTTTCCAGCCCCTCTCTCCAGAGCCAGTCTCCCCTGAGAGGATGTCATTGGCGTTTGGGTCGGCGTCAGCCACTTGGGCCAAAGCCGGTAGCTGCCGGTTGGTGTTCTTCATCTGCCCAAGAGAGTTGTCGTCGTCCAGGCTTAACACGTCAATGGTCCAATCAGCTCCCTGTTCCATGCAGAAGCCTTTTCACTTCCTAAGTTCCCTGTCAGTTGAAGAGGACCGGAGAATCTTATCTCACATTTTCTCCTCTGATGATCTGGGCTTGAGTCTAATTCTGTCTTCACATAAGCTGCAAATTGGCTCTGAGAGCATGTGTGTTGGGTGTGAAGATATGGACTGACCTTATTGGTCCATTACTAATAAAGTTCTGGAAAAAAAGAGGAAGAAAGAAGGAAACCAGTCAGTTAATCAATTACCTGTATCAAAAAAGGAAGGCATGACAGTGGTTAGCCTATTCTCTGAACTGATGTTGAAATACAGTAAGTTGAAATCAGACCAACTGAAAATAAACATTACTAAACAAAAGCAGCCATGCATTGTATGGCAAACCCATGCACGGTATGGTAAACCCAATACCATCCCATGAAAACCTCTACAGCCTAATGAATATTTAAATAGTTATTTAAATGGCTGAAATGAGGAGAAGTATTGTAGGTGACGCATCGAAAGGCACGGTTGGAGGATGGAAATGCGAGAAAATGGAAATGGAAAAATGGGGGGAATGGATTGGGGCTTGCAGGGGCCATTTTCTTCCTCCATTATTGTGCACTGGTCCACAGAGGATATCAAAGGGTGTTTTGCTGAGAAAGCTCTCAGCTGATGGCGTGCACGATTCAAAGCCGTTCCTCTTTCCCATTGGGACTCTCAACCACCACGTGATATTCACGGACTAGGCCTTGATATTCGCAAAGCTATTATAGTCCTCCCTCCCTCTTGCCCATTCTTGTCCTGTTTTAGCCGCACTTTGCATATTCTGGCACTCAACCAAAAATGATTTCTCTGCAACACTACTTCCGATTCCACCTAACTGCAAGGACCTCTTGTGTGTTAGACAGATGTGGGATGTCAAATGGCAGAATAAGAGCCAAGTCTGCAATTTGCCTCCATTAAAACAGATCTTTACTCTCAGAAGTTTGCCATTCAGATGTTCAAAACTCGCACCAATACACCGGGAGCTTTTAAAAAGCGGCACCATATAAGCCATCTAAAAAGAAATTGAAAAAACATCAGGCCTCGTCATCTCCTTCTCATTTCCACTGTAGGCACTGCAGCAATGTGAGCACTCGTATCCGCTCATTACAGACGCTCAGATCATCAGCATGATGGGGAGAGAGAGAGAGAGAGAGAGGGAGAGAGAGAGAGAGAGAGAGAGAGAGAGAGAGAGAGAGAGAGAGGATGGGGAAAATGGGAAACGAAATTGAATGGTGAGAGGGCAGGAGACTAAAGTCTATGTAAGTCAGCACCAAAATACAGTATGCGGAATGAGAAAACAAACAATCTGGCAAAAGGTAAATAAAAAACTGGATGATACAGGGAGGAACTTTTTCAGAATGACAGCAACATTGGTCTTTTTTCTTAACCATGAGATGCCATGAGATCTCTGTTTTTGAAAACACCACCTCATAAAAGGCAACCTCAACTCCAGCTAAACTGCTGGCTGCGCTATGAGCAGATTTATAATTTTCAATCAGATGCTTATAGAGTTGACGAATTGTTAATTAAATCTCAGAGTAATTCCCTTCAACTGGTCCAGCAAATTATTGATTAACTCACAGCGATCAAAATGTCTGACAGGCTTTCTGTAGGATATGATTTTATGACTTAGTGGACAGCGCATTAAGAGTGATTACTTCATGGGGTATTTATGCGTTGCCTGTAAATGAGCAACTGTGCCAACAGGGCAGCAATATATCTGTGGCAGACATCTAACTGGGTCTGTGTGGAACTGGGTCAGGCATCAGCCCTGTGCAATTACAGTGACATACACTCATGACCAGCCCCACTTCAAAACAAGCGTCCTTAGTACGGGGCTCTTGAGAAAGCAACTCATATCATAATGGCACACTACAAATCTAAAATGAACACCAACAGGAGCATCTGATCAGCTTTAAGATATTTTTGATATCGTATTATGATACACAGCACAACACACATGAAGATAACTATAAACTGTATTTGTGTTATTGGCATTATGACGCCTACCCTGCCGTACTGTCGTGGGGAAAATCCTTAGAACCTCACCCTCACTCATCATCGTAGTGCTGAAGTACTACTCTAGACACACACACACAAAAGGCACTGGATGTCTTCCCAAAGTGTCCTTAACATTTTGTGAGAAAATACAATGGAAAATATAATTTTCCTAATCCTAAAAAGAATCAAGAGCATACAGTCCATAGTTTACATTTAATTATGCTTGACCAAAGTTTGCATTGCAGGTGGCTTACAGTATCCTCTACAAAGCGTTGATGGAGAGATTAGGCTGAAGATGATGCTGAAGATGATGATGATGATTTACTGTATGGTCTATGGACTGTATACAGTCATTGGGTAGATAAGACTGAGCTCCAGCTACCAATAAAGCCCTTGATGAGGCTTACTGGGTCTTTGTTGAGTTTGAATTATTTTTTCATTTCAGGTTCATTTCATTTCTCAGCATCTTCTGCTCACCTATAAACAGACCCACTGCAGTGGCGGATCTTCTCTCCAGACTATAGTTGTATATATACAGTAAATATGGTCTTCTGGAGTTTGATGGACCTAAAGAGAGCTACAGTGTAGCACTAAGCCTAAGCATTACATTTAAGTGAGACTAGACGGACAGTACAGACAGAGATTATTTACATTATTATTTACATTATTTATTGTAAATGCTCCATCATTCACTCACACTGTAGTAGGTTAATTCCTATGCTCACAGGAGCCATTCTATCTGAGGGGATAGAGCAGTTAACTAGTCTCCAATGAAGGTGAAGCACAGGAATGTGCACATCTCCCCAGAGACCATATCATAAAAGGCATTCCCTTGGACCAATTATGAGAGCGTGATATACTTGCACTAAAAACAGCGGCAAGGACTCTCCAACTGCTGCAGAGCAGACAATAAAATATACTCTTCATGCACACTCACAATGTCTAGGGCCACACATTCACTAATAATGAACTAATGTATCTCTGCTACATGGCCAATTCATCTTACGGTTTCAAATAAACTCAACATAATTATGAACTAAATAGTTTTATCAGCTATACTGCATTCATACTGGTTATATGTGAACCCCGTTATCCGTACATGCAAAATAATAGCTAATTCACAGACAAATGTCTAATCTAAAAAACGAAAAATGTAGACTGCTCTTGCAATAATATCACAATAAACATTAAAAAAAAAACGTATCCAAGAGAAGGAATTAATTGCTTCCTTTGTGTGCCAAATTGTGAACTGGGATGCAATTCTAAAATAATTAGCGTTCTATCTTGATAAGAGAGAAATGCAAATATTTATATTCTCTGACTTTTCCACGTCCTTTTAAATCTGTTGCCAAATTCCACCATCTGGCTCGCATAAACATTACCTCCAAATACTCCCTATAATGGACCATTTGGTGAATGTGGCTGGACCAGATGCAACTGCTGACAATGAAGCTCTCAGAGAGGGAGAGAGAGAGGGAGGAAATGATGAAAGAAAGAAAGAAAGAAAGAGAGAAAGATAGCTAGAGAGAGAGAGAGAGAGAGAGAGAAAGAGAGAAAGAGAGAAAGAGAGAGAGAGAGAGAGAGAGGTCATAAAGTGTCTGTCTTTTGGAGCACAGTTGTGAAATTGGATAAACACAATTCAATAGTGAGGACTGAATTCCTGTGAAAGGACAAAGATAGAGATCTCTCCATCCACGGAAATCAAATTAGGGCGCCTCACACATCCAGCCAGAGGGGAAAAGGTGATTGGAGCCTTTTATTTTTATCTGGTTTGATAAAATAAGATGGATTAATGGCAGAAATCGGGTTCCCCACAGCTGCCTTC
>JASCQY010000388.1:13211462-13227097 GCA_030264315.1 Sardinella tawilis | reverse complement strand
ACACACACACACACACACACACACACACACACACACACACACACACACACACACACACACACACACACACAGTGGGGTGTTAGGGGTTACTTAATGAGGGTTATTCAAAAGGATGTGCTCACTATCAAAACTACCCACAAAGGTGTCCATCACTTCAAACACAGAAAAAAAGAGAGTAAGATTTAGCAGTGAATATGAGATGCCAGTGGGAATGGACATCTGGGGCTTCTTCAAATGCTGTGTTCAAGAACGGGATTACCCAGGCAAAAAGTGTGCTCAATAGCAAGACTAGGCACAATGGTGGTAAGGCACATCATCAAGACACTACAATTAGCACATCGCCACAAACGAGGCAAAATGCCTCCAGTAGGTACAACCAATGGGGAAGTCAGATACTGTATACATGCACACAAAGCCAGGGCATTAGTGCTGTGGGGGGGGGGGGGTAGGACCCAAGGCAGATGGGGAGAGAGGAACACAGTGCTTAAGGGGATGGCATACTGAGGGCTCTTTGTCCCCTAACCTGTGAAACTAGAGGCCACACACACACACACACACACACACACACGCACGCACACAAAAGGTGTGCTCAAGTCCAGAGGCTCCACACATATAGGGATATTCAAAATTTGTATCCATGGTGAGGGCTTCTTATCAGAGGTCTGGGATATGATCATGCTTAGGATTCTGAGCTCCTTCTTGGTGCGCTGCAATAGTTTTGCTTTCACACACAGTCCATTTGGGCTGTGTCTGCATTGCAGGGGCAATGCCATAATGTAAGGGCATCTTAAAGAATAGCACACTAGGACCACCACCTACATACATACAGCATAGTGAAACTCATCTCCTCTGGAGTCAGTGGCTGAATGGCGTTTGAAGCCATTCTGTGAATATTTCATGCAGACTGCATGTTATTTATTAGCACTGTGACATACTGAACAAAAGTAACTGTTGCTGCGTCTCTGCATAACTTGGCAACCATTCAACTCGAAACATATTTCTTGGCGGAAGAATGAAGATATCATTGTCCTGCTTGTCACTGCTTCTTCAATTTTTACGGAACTGTGCCAAGCGTGTTAGTGTGTAGTTTAACATTGTGCCCAAAAAACACATCTTTTGCTAATCTACAATCATGGACAGAACAGCCTTTTGCCGCTCACTGCTTAAAAGGCACGAACTCTGGTACAGCTTGTAGTACGATAAGCTGAGAGGCCAAGGCAGAATCTGCTCTGGCTGTCCTCTGGCTCACTGAGGCCTAAGCCTGCTCTTACAGACCAGTGTTGAAATCGGGGTCTCCTGTGCGTGGGTTAGAGGGTTCAGGCCAGCATAGACAGCATAGGGAGTGCAGACATTAGGTCTGGGGTCTGAAGCAACAGAACAGGCTGTGATATGTTCTTCTCTTTTTCTCTCCCTCCATCCTCCCCTCCCCTCCTCTCTCTCTCTCTCTCTCTCACTTTCTCTCTCCTTCACTTTTTTCTTCTCTTTTCCCCCTCTTTAAACTCCACCTCCCCTTCATCGGTCAGCCAATGGCAAGACAGGATGACAGGGGAGTTCCCATGACAAGGCGAGACAAGGGAGAGAGGGATTAAGAAAAAAAGAAAAAAAAATCTTGCAGAGACAAATGCAGAAACGCAAGGAAATGCTATTAAAACAAGCAAAACTTTGGGGTTATTCTTGATGAGTGACACCACTGCATTGAGTATGTTGTGAGAGAAACAGGTGACCTTTAATCTCTGGATAGTGAAAAACATATGATACGACCCGCTGTGTATCGACAGTGGTGCCAAAACAAACAAAAGTTTGAGTGCACACAGAAAACAAGTTAAAGAAACATAAACACAGGCATCGTACTTTTTTTTCTGTGACCGGTCCGGACAATTTATCATTTAAGCTAAATTGCAACATTAAACAAGTTCACACTTAGGCACAGAAAAGCTCCTACCAACTTCCGCATGCAGTAGAGATGAGCCAAGTCTAAGCAGTCTGTGCACTGGCACTGCTGATGTAGGTCGTGACTCCTAGCGTGGAACTGACCTGTGGTGGCGATGCAGTCGAAGCCCACAAAGGCATAGAAGCAGGTGGCAGCACCGGAGAGGACGCCAGTAATGCCGTAGGGCATGAAGCCGCCCACACCCAGGTTGGCATCCTTGGGGGCAAACTCTGTATCACTGGGGCAAGGAGCAGAGAGGGGGGCATGAGTGGAACCAATGACTCACATCCACAAACCACCACAAATGCTCCAGGTTAAAGCAACCCTACAGATCCATACTGTATGCATGCCCTTGGCATCAACATTTTAACACCATTATAGTACCCAGATAGTCAAAAAACAACAACAAGATTCACAGTATTACATGGTGGAGTATTACATGGTGGAATATTAAGTGTTTTGAGCATGCAACTCTGACAATAAGCTGACAACAAATATCTAATTTACTATAGTCTGATACTATTCATTTGTATTAGAGACTGACAGGTACACATTTCACTGTTAGAGGGATCTATAGCCATGACCGAGCTCATGTGTTGGAATATATCAATGTGATAGACATGGCATGTGGTTCACTTGAACAGAAAGACAGATCCGTTGAGACCTCACTTCACCGAAGCTCACTTATGTGTGGAGTCGGTCCCGTTGATGATCTCCTCTGGGACAAGCTGCCAGTTCTTGAGTGTGCCCTTGACGAGGCCCGACACGACCACAAAGACCAGCACCAATACGTTGATGCAAGTGAACACTTTATTCACAACAGCCGACTCCTTCACCCCAAAGGCGAGCAAGCCTAGATAGGGCATGAGGAGAAAGAAGGATGGGATTATTTAGCAGTGATAGACCTATACTGCATATCATACATGAAACCCTTTCATGAAAACATCAACACACGTACACGTACATGTATATCCTCAGAGAGAAATAGAGGGTGGCAAGGCACTAGAACCTACAGAAACAAGCTTCTCAACCCATCACTTCACCTCACTGCAAATGCTGCAGCAAAATGAAAGAACTTTCTATTTATTTTAGCTTTAGCACATTTCCCGAGAGCCAAATGTCTTTTTTTGGACACTGCTAAGAGATTCTGTGAAGTCTTACTGTGCATTCACACAGAGCTACTAAAGCTGGAAGTAATTCACTTCATATTGATAAACGCAACAAGAGCGACGAGTTTAGTGAACAACTGCTCAACTTAATGCAAGTTTTCTAAGATGCGCTTGGACTGTAAATGGTATACCTATGGTCATGTCATGAGTGCTTAGAGTGACATGAGCAAGCAGATATTTTAACAGTGATGCTTGAAGAGCCATCTCACAGCTCTCGGAGTGAGCGCACAGTTAGCATGGAAGATGTCTCGACCTCACAGTCCTACCTGTGAGAGTGAGGATGATGACCACTGCAAAGATATCAGGATACTCAGCCAGAATTCCGGGGGCATTCATGGTCATGTACTGCCGACAAAACTGCTCAATGTGTTTGCCAATCAACTCGTCAAATGTAGCACTCCATGCTCTGGCAACACTAGACGTCCCTGTGGTTTAAAAGAAAATATCAAATTTACATCATGTGAATAATGTACAGATGTCCCCTGAACTACTCCAGTGCTCTGTTATAGTGAATTAAAAAAAGACTTCACATGGTATTAATCATTATTTATTACCAGTGCCATATGATTTGTAAACACAGGAGACACAGGAACCAATATTCCATTGCTGTGTCTCTCTCCCAGTGCTATTCTGGGCTCACCGTTATGGCTACAGCACAGCAGATATATACAGTACAGTGTGGCTAACTACAGTGCCCTTTTGCACGGAATCTGCATCATGAAGTACAGTGTAATGAAGTGTGTGTTTAAGTGCAAGATCATGCACTCACTGGGAAGTGCTTATTACACAAGTCTTAGCACATGCTTTAGTAGAGCACAGTGACAAGTGTCTCTAATCACATGTGTACTAAGTATTGCATGAGCACATAGCATTACACAGTGGTACACAGTTTGTTAGCCTGTATGTTTACATACTCTTTAACAAGGGCACTGTAACAGAGTGTTACTGGTCATTCACTTCTATTGGGGTTGCGTAACTGGGGGAGAATACTGAAGTATTCCAATAGTGAATATTGTCATAGACATGTGACTTGAGAGTAACCACTAAGTGCTGCGAGCTGATAATGGGAACCTTTGTAATTGGCAACTAAATTATAAGTCAGTTCAAACTGCAATTTTGAAATCATGCTAGTTTCTATTGGCTGCAGTTACACAGCTACACAGTAGTCCATAATTGTGACTGCATGATATGATCCTTACCGATAACGTAGGACAGGATGAGGTTCCAGCCAGTGATGAAGGCCCAGAGCTCACCCACGGTGACGTAGCTGTACAGGTAGGCCGAGCCGGTCTTGGGCACGCGCGCCCCAAACTCAGCGTAGCAAAGCCCCGCCAGGACCGAGGCCAGGGCGGCGATGAGGAAGGACAGAACGATGGCGGGACCAGCGTTCTCGCGCGCCACCGCTCCGGCCAGCACATAGACGCCGGCGCCCAGGGTGCTGCCCACCCCCAGCGCCACCAGGTCGAAGGTGTTGAGGCAGCGGGCAAGACGAGAGTCCTCTGTGCTGCAGTCTACCACCTTCACCCGCAGCAGCTGCTTGCCAAAGTCCATCAACTTGTGGAGAACCATGCTTGTACTGGGGATCTGCTCGTCTGCTACAGGCTCTCAGACGCAGGACATGCACAACTCTGTGGACTTCTCTATGAACCTGGGGGGGGGGGGGGGGGGGGTGAAAAGAGTCATTCTCTGGAAAAAAGTGAGACTGTTTTTTTTTATTTTACTAAGTCCTTCTCTGATAAATTAAGACTTAAGAATTAAGAATTCTGACTTCTGAATTGTTTTGCATACAGTAAGCCTCACAAGATTCAAAGTTTCAAGTTTCACAATTTCAAGTCCATCATGTGCAAACACAACGTATTTACTTTGGCTTCTAGCAGAGCAAGAGTTTGATGTCAGGATTAAATACAATTCAACAAAGAAATCTGACAATGCACAGTAGATTTAGATGTAACAAAAACACATAGCATTGCCTATCCAATTATTAGGCCAATTGTTGTATGAAATGGCCAAGGAATCACACAATAATGTTAAGAATATTATCTAAAATATAACAAAAAAACTTCTCTAGAAGGGGCAAAGACGTGCCGCTCATTTTTTTCTGTCCCTGAGGCTCAAATAACTTTAAAAATGTGCAAAGTTCATAATANNNNACAGAAATGGAAACTATACATTTAAACAAACATCTTAAATATTGTTTTAACAAGTTTAAAGCATATTTTTGATTTGGACATCATACCAACCCTTATTTGTCACTGACCCAGAAACAGCTACACACCCATTGAAACATACAGTACTTATTTTGACTGAACAGCACACTCAAGTGTTTTGCTTATTTCTCCAGGTCACCTGTAGTAACTGTTAAGTATTGCATTGTTTCTCTGGCAACATTGGGCAAGACATACGCAAATCCATAAAATGTGACTACTGGGAGTAGTGACGAAGCACAGCAAGGATAATCCATTTCACTGAGAGACAGATTTCATTCAGCCCATGACATGAATTATTCAATAACTAGTATGAATGTATGAAAAAGTGACTGTAGCTGACATAGTATGATTAAAGATCATACTATAAACTAGATAAAACTATGATAAAGTTGTATTAACAAAGTAATAATGCATTTATTAATCCTTAATGTTATGGATGCATTAAGTTAGATAATGATCATGATGCAAACATATTTTTGTAGTTTATGCAAGTCCACCCTCGAGTGTATAATCTAAGGCCCAGGACTATAGGGTACTGTACGTGCCTTAAGGGACAAACTTGATTTGAGGGGGCGGAGCCCTGAACCCTCACAGTATGCCACCCACGGCATGGTCCGGTTCCTCCTGGGCCATCACCCACAATGAATTAAAGAGGGAAAAAAAGGGTCCAGGGAATTTTGTTTCCTGTCACGCCACTGCCCAGTGGAAAGTTCCTTCCATGGATAAGGGGTGACGACCTTTTTTTTTTTCCCTCGCCTTCAAGATGCCTACAGGCTATCAAATGTCCCACTTCAGATGGAGTCTGGTAGCATGAAATGCACATGTTTTGAATGTAGGTTAGCAGAGTCACACACACAGGGGCAGCTCAGCCCCGCTCCCACACACAGAGAGAGAGAGAGAGAGAGAGAGGAAAGCAAACACACTGTACTTGTACGCTTGTGCTTGGACTTCTGCAAGTCTGGCAGCCGCTTCCCAATGGCAGCGTGGGCTCAGGTTGCCCAAATTAAGCCAGAATGCCAGAGGTTCATTAAAAGGAGATTATGTACTGCACATAATGCAATGCAGACAATCAAAGGTAATCTGGAAAGGTCTTACGAAAGTGCTGAAGCTTTGCAGAAATGGGCCATACTCCAGGGCCCTAAGTCTTGTGCATATTTCATTCAACTAAAACAACGGTGAATGCAAATTCTACCAAAGCCCATATATATATTTATGAATATAGGATGTTTCTACTGTAGTTTTCAGATAACATAAGGTAGTTCTCAGGTAATTTATTAAAATAAAGAAACGAGGTACCTTTTCTGATTAGCAATTTTGCATATAACTACAGGAGAGACAGACAACACAATGAAACTTTTGATCAGTTACTGTTAAGTGCCCCCCATCCACTCCCCATCATACATAGACATAACATCATTAACCTGTGAGAAAGCAGCAAGTACTCACACAGAATTCACAAAGGCTTCACCTAGTAAAAGAGAAAGAGAGTAAGGGATAGAGAGAGGGAGAGAGCAAGAGAGAGAGGGAGAGAGGGACAGAGTCAGCGAGAGAGAGAGAGAGAGAGAGAGAGAGAGCGGAAGAGAGAGAAAGACATAGAGAGCAAGAGACAGACCTATCACTGAACTCTATTCTTCAGACACCCCTGCAACTGTAGCCCATTTCCATGGGAGCCCTACAAATAGAACGCTGACACATCACATGGCCAGGCTATTCCCAGCTGCCCTCAACGACGCTAGCGATCGCGACGACGCACTGAGCCCTAACGCTGTCAATCACGCTGCTTCCCACCAGTCAGAAGCGGAAGCCAGTCGCCAGACCACCAGACCTCACAGAGGCAAACACACCAGCTCCTCCACACACACGCGCTGTCCAAGAGCTAACAATACCACTAAGAAGAGACCCAACAACTGACACTAAATCGGCTATTTAGTGTACTAAATGATACAGAATAGTGACTTCAGTGTTGAGACTGAGACAGATTGCATCAGGAGTTTTGCTTGGATAAATCAGGAGGAGTTCTTCCCACTTCCAAAATCAATGTGCACTCATTGTGCAATCATGAGTTCTCCAGAATTCCAGAATCAATGTGAACACCAGCAAAAGGACTGGAAATCTCTTTGCTTATGCAAAGGAAGGAAACTCACTTACATCAGAGAAAGCTCATTTTTGTTTTTTTTTGTTTTTTTTTTAATAAAATAAATAATAAAATAATAATACTAATAAAAATAGCCCTCTATACTGCTACCTGTTCCAAATGTCGCTAATTCCAAGGGCCAAAGGACGTCTACAAACAAACCTGCTTAAAGCAGACATGTGTACAATACCAGATGCCTTCCTGATGTAACAAGTTCTGATGTTGTCCCTAAACACTTTTTTTGTCCCAAACCACTTTAAACTAGACAGATATCATTGGATGCAGTCATTTAATGTAGTCAAGCTGGCACAAAACCCACCCCCTAAGCATGACTGAACCGGCTGGCTTGGTACCTCACTTCCACAGCCAGGGCAAGGAACAGGCGTGAACCGGACTGGAGGAAAAAGCTGGGAATTATAAATAAATCCCACACTACTTCCATCTGCTCCCCAGGGTTGAGCAAGGTGGAGGGTGGGTGGGTGCACACGGGCATCATCTGATACCGCTGGAGAGAAGGAGCTAGCAACGGTGGGCAGGAAAACGCACACATAATACACATACACACATATACACATACACACATAGACAAACATAGACACACAGATGTCATATGCTCAGATGCAAGCACATTTGCGCAAGTACATTTGCACAAACACACACACACACACACACAGCAATGGGAGCGAGGCATGGAGAACATGGAGGTGCATATTTAAACTGGTAACCAAGCCAACGGCCCAGTCTAACTGTCGTCACTAAATAAAGCCAATGGTTTGTGAGGTGATGTGGTGTGCGTGCGTTGTGTGTACTGTATGTGTGTGTGTGTGTGTATCCAAATCCGGCCGCTGCACATAAACTAATGTAATCATATAGGACACCACACATATCCCTTGCTTCCTGTAACTGCCTATTTGAATCAATCTATCATCTATTTTCAAAACTTTGCCAATAGAGAATTGAGGGTGCAGTCCCTTACGCTACACACATATTACTAGCAACCAACACACTAAGCATTATATTCAATCTCCTAACTCTACCTCATACTTTCATGCTTCATATTGCACATAAGAATGAGTCCGGTAACACTTCACTTGAGGTGTTCAACATAAGAGTGACATTAACCTGTCATAAACATGACATGACACATAGGCTATAATGAATGAGTTCGGTAAGACTTCACTTGTGGTGTTCAACATAAGAGTGACATTAACCTGTCATAAACATGACATGACACATATCATGAATGTGCAATGACACCAAAAATATTCATGACTGTCATTAATTGTCGGTTTTTGTCATACATGAACCTCAAAAAGTGTCAGGTTTACATAACAAAAACCGAATGACAACATTGTGAACATTAAAAAAGTGTCATTCATGTTCCTGTCACATGTTTATGACAGGCTCATGTCACTCTTAAGTGAAAAATGTCAAGTAAAGTGTTACCATGACTCCTTTATGTTGACAAATACTGGGTGAGGTGTCCAGTAAAAAAAAATATTTTTCCCCCTTCTAATACATAATGTTTAGAGAACAAAAAGTATTGTTAATCATAAGTATGTGTGTAATTTTACAGATATTCCAGTAAAACTGAAAAAAAATGTTACTGCTTGCTTATGTAAAAGAAACAAGCGAACGTTTTGTGAGCTGTCAATAAGCAGCCCTCCATCATGTTCCGATCACGGGCTAATCCACGTGCCAAAGAAAAGGAGGTCTTCCAATAGACCTGTTCATGACACATGATACCCTTCAGAGGCCTTCCTGATATATTCACATGTAATGATTTTCCCAATACACAAAACTGGTATCCAAACCATAAAAATGTGCAATTTCACAACTGGTCTGGTAAAACAAATCCATTGGGTTAAACTGTTAACCTTACATTACCTTGTGGTCATTTGTTTTTGTTCTAGAGCAAGGCTTCCAACAACATAGTGTAAACTACCTGTGCAAGGACACTGCTTTATGGGCCTCATGGAAATGTCTGGAATGAGTGGGACTGAGGAAGGGCAATCAAGCAGGGGTTGTTTGTGTGGATGCACATGTAGACACTGAACTTTGTCTATTTGAAACAAACTGACGTATATTTCTTCTTTCCCTTGTTGTAATTAAGTATCTTGATACAGGAACTAGTGTTCCGAGTACTAGTTGATGAGCAAACACAGGACATAAGGGCAGACATTCTTCTTCACGTGACTGAAGGAGGAGAATCTGAGAGTGTGTCGGCTCCTAAAAAGACTAAAAGTGAGTGCGAGTCAGCAGGGGGTCAGTGAGTTTGAGCTGTGAGGCCATGGGTTAGGAGCCTCCCCATTGCCCAACAGTCCTGAGTACAGGACTGCGGCAAACCCTGACCTTCCCATGGGGCCTTTTATCAGCCGGCTCCCCCCACCCCACCCCACACCACACCAACACAAGCCACCAGCTGTCTGGGCATTCCCAGGAATGGCTTTCTGTCGCTACACGTGCCTTCACACAGAGAATACAAATGTTTTGAGGCGCATGGGTGATCCACATACCCACAGTCACTCGCTGGAATACTTGCTTTGTCCGGCCACTTGATTCATAGTAGTTGAGTTGCTGCACATAGTAGGACTATTAACTGCAACATTTGTACTTATATTTATAAGGACTTGATTAATACAGATCCACTGTCAGAAGATATAGTTAATTATTAAAAATACATGTTTTAACTCAAACAAACTTACTATTCAATGGTGAATTAAATATCGAGTAAGTATTCAGCATCACCTATGAAATGTTGGACCAAACTGAGATTAATTAATTAAACAAAAGGTAAAAAGCCACGCTGCATTAGCCTGGGCTCGCCCATTCCGTGACGTTATCGGCCACGTCCGCGGCCTCGCACGGTCTGGCCAAGCATACAATTCACAGGTTTCGGATTCCGGCAAACACGGGAACTCCACCAGCAGACATTTGAGGGGGGCAGGTGTTTCAAATTTGAACCATGCACTTTTTTTATATTTGAGAACCAGGTTTTGTATTATGCTTGGCCAGACCCAATGCTAAGTTATCATTGGTATTGTCGTGTCAACCAGGCAAACGCTACATATTACTGTACAATAAAATAGAATGCAAAGTGCAACCTCAAGCCATCCACCTCATGGCTTATGGTGTATCGGCCTATCGGTTTGTCAGTTCTTCTCATTTCTTTTTTCTTTTTTTTGCTCACTGAATAAGATCAGGACATGTTCATAGTTGGAATGGAAAGTTCAGTAGGCTACATGGGGGCATGTCATAAACCCAGACCTAAAAAAACATAGGCCTACAACTGGATATGTTTCTAAAATACTTCCAATACCCCAAAATAAAATACCCCTCATACTCTGTATGTCTCAGGGTGACATATCCTTGACATGATAATATGGTGTATGCTTCAAACTCTTACATAACATGACAGATGCTTAAAAGGTAACTGAAGGATCTGGTGGCTTTCGCTGAACTGTCATTTTGATTGTAGATTAAACAAACCATACAGAAAAATTATACTACCTGTATCCTGGGGGGTTTATAAAATGCAACCTCAGGGCTACAGTTAAAAGTCATTGTACCTTCAACACTTAGTAGCCTACTAGAATTGCTGCAGACCGAGGATTTAAAATTTGACAAGCCATTTAATTTTCCTTAGGCTTACTGTTCTTGCCAAAAGAATCACTCAACCAGCGCAAATAATTAACTAATTACTGCAGATTCAGGTTTTATTCCGTATTCTTTAACAATCCTAATCTCAGATAATTCCTTCACACTTAGAGGGGGCTTGATGCAAAGTACAAAACAGGTAATATCCCACTCCAAGTAATACATTCCTATTCACTCAAAGCAGCCTACGGCGCTTCAGAAACTCACGAAGGCATTCAAGGACTGCGGAGGTTAAATCGGGTGCACTAATAACCCCGTTTTAGTGGCAGACAGTGTGAACAGTAGAAAAAAAACTTCTGACTATCGTTTCCTTGGTAAATTTAACGCAAGATTGAAAAAAAGTGCAGATCAGCTCAGGGCGATTAGCAAGATCTGTATCGGACAGCGATAACATCTGGACGGAGCTCTGTGTAGCATTACATGCACAACATGGAAATGAACCCATGACGTAAGGCACAAGTAGCCCACTTACACGTACTAAATGTTCTAAGACCACCATGAATAGCCGCTCAGTTTTTAAGGCAGGATCCAAATGTTTGCGTGGATAAACATTTCCGTGCACATATGGCATCACTGTAAACTTTACAACACTGAATAACAGAACTGTATGCAACTTCAATACAGTCGCCTATTATTTCTTTGTTGTAAGAACTTGAAATTGTCCTATAAATTATGCAGATGCACAGAAACTCCTGACTCCTGACTACGTAGTTTCATTGCAGCTTTATTTCTTGTCAAACTAATGACATTCCAAGACTGTTCCAGGTGGAAGACCCGTCTGGTCCTAGCACGCGTGGGACCATCGCAGGCACCATGTGCGAAACACCGTGCGATTCAAGAATCATTCTTTAAAAAAAAAAAAAAAAAACAACTATACACTCGTAAGATACATTTGAACCCCCTCAAGAACACAGATATTTCGACCCTTACAGCACGTCTCACGTGTTCCTACTCGCGGTCACTCTGCAACCACTTCTAGCTATTACCAAAACAATTACAAATACAACCATTTGCCTGCTTACCTGCCAACTGCCGTCTAGGTGCAAAATAACCGACACAATCCTCACAACCTTTGTTCAGATGGAGCAACGGTCTGTGCGAGTTTCTCTACGCTTTAGAGTTCGCTCAAAAAGAGGAGGGGGACCAGCTCGTGTCTTGAGTCGGCGCGTTGAAGTGGCCTCTTGTGCAGTTCAACTCCAGCCTGCTCATTGGGGATGCCATTAGCTGCCTGCGGTGGGGGCAAACACATGCATCTCACACACACCACGATGTAACCTGCGAGACAGTATGCCAATTACGCACGCACGCACACTTTTGCACTGACCGGGAACATAATGTGAAATGTTTCATGAAAATATGGACAACATTGCATTACAGCCGTATTCTTTATTAAGTCTGTGAAAATCTATCAGGAAAATTAAAATATAGGTAGCAATCTGGGCTACCAACAAATTTTCGGCAGATGGGAAAGGATTTTGGCAAAGGTTACTGTGTTGGTGAACCAAGTGCTATGATGAAGACGGGCTGCAGTGATCAGTCACTCTTCAGAGTCATACAAGCTCAAAAAAAAGAGACACATCCCAAGAACAATGTACAGGTCGCGAAACAAAAGAGAGAAGTCCACCACACTACAGCTGCAGGTCAGGTATGTCCAACAAACAGTACAGTCTAGAACACTTGACCAGAGGAGCAGAATCCTAGTAGCTTCAAGTAGTCCAACAGCCAAATCCTCCCACCAACAGTTCATGATTAAAACGGATATAAAGCTAGCAATGTGCGCCAGTCCTTTTCGTCCTTCTTCACTTGGCCTCCAGCAGCGGCTTGATGTCTTTAATTCCATACTCCGTGGCCATGCCAATCACGTGATCCATGGCATTGAGACGACACAAGAGCTTCATCACTTCCTTGATGTGCTCCCTAGGAGACATTGAAGACAAATATATGTACAGTGAGCATTGAACATTTCAAAGTGAACAAAAAAATAATTTCTAGGTTTTGAATTTCTGATTTCTATCTTCATCAATGTTTGTCCTTATCAATAAATGATTTAGAGCAGTGTTTTTCAACCTTGGGGTCACAGGCCAAAAAAGGTTGGGAACCACTGATTTAGAGTATATTGAAGATTCGCTTTATTATATTACAGTTCTACACACACACACACACACACAAACACCTTTTCACATTACCATGACCAACAGAATTTTATAACAGCACATACATACAGTACAGTAGACACAAATACGTGTGTGTATACACGTCTTACAGTGCTTTTTCTTCAATCCCTGACAGCATCAGCGACCCCATGGGCACGGCACCCATCTAACACCAGACATCCTTCCCCCCAGGTGTCTGAGGGTCTGCTCACCTGCTGTTGCGCCGCTCCACATCGGAGCCGCCCAGCCCTGCGCGGTAGAGCGTGCTGGCCAGGTGCTTGAGGTAGCGGCAGAAGTTCTCCAGCTGGGGCAGGGTGTGCTGCTGCTGCTGGCTCTTGAGGGCGCTGAACCACTGCTGGGGGAAGCACTCCACCACCTGGGGGCAGCAGAGAGCAGGCCAGTGCAGACACACACAGAGGAGGGAGGTGAGCTCTTGTGCAATAGACTCACGCTGTTCCCAAACTCACACAGAGTAAATAGCGGGCCAGGGAATTTTATTTACACCAAACTCCTAAACACAGCTTGTTATCACATCCAAGAAGAAATGAATAATGACCGCAGCTGGACCACTGATCTATGCTTTTATGTTGCCTTGAAGTTCCGAATGTTAGGTTCACTGGGATGAACGCAGCATTGTAATTGAGCTACGTCTTATATAACACCAATTTTGGGTTGCATAAGAATTCATTAAGCCTTAATTAAGGACTTAATGAAGTGTGAATAAAAATAATGCTCTTTTGCGTTGCATTATTCTCACCCTTTGATCAGGATTTCCGTGATGCCTAATAAAAACTTTCAAAACAAGATTTTTTTCCAACACAATTCCCCCAACATGAACCCATAAAATCCCCATCCCTGGAGACCAACCTCGCAGTAATTATTCTACTTCCCAGTCAGCGGCCATACTGATAAACATCATGTGTACATATATAACTTACAGCCTAGTGGGTTTGCATTACCCAGGAGTGGGGTAATCGCTCCCGAGCTGAGGCACCACCCTTAGCAATGGTTCTAACACCACATATTTAGCAACTTGGGGCTATGAAGTTAATCGAAATGATTCCATAATAGTGATTCTAGCCTTTCAGCAACATCATCAATGAAAACATCATCATCGCAACAGAATGACTATTTTCAGAGGTAGACAACTCCTTTTCCAGAAAATACAGGTGATGTCTACAATTAGCTGATCTACACAGCTCAGGTTGTGCCAAATTTCTGAATCAGATGGTTTAATTTGTTCTTAATTATTTAAAAATAGGTGAGAAATCGTGATGTCAATATTGACCAAAATAGCCTTTGGAGCAGCCCCATCTCATGTACCACCCTAGCATGCATGCCTGCCTCCCGTCTCTCGCCCCAGACCGCTTGGGTTTAGCACACAGCCCGGTCCACTGATATGACTAGTCAGGGATGCAAATAAACCTCGGTTCAGTGATACAAAAATGGTCGTTCATTGAGTCCCAATATATGAATATATGAGCTGGCACTACTTTCAGTATCCAGGTGATGGTCATTTAAACAAATGAGGGGAACTATTTGTTTCCTCTGATGTGTAATAAGATCACGCCTTTGCTAGCGCGTGGTGGTAGATGTGTGGTACAAAATTCATGGCGGTAGATCAACAGCTATGACACTGCAGCACTGCAGTGAGATACTATTGGTATTTTAATGACAGTTTTCAACCAATAGTATGTCGCCCACCAGTGGCCAATGAAGGTACAGCAGATGGTCCTTTACCATGCAGTACAGAGGAGTCACTATTTGCTTTCGGCACTGGTCTATGGGTTTCTTTCTTAAGCTGGAGGGTGTCCCTGGTCAAGTCAAAATTTTCAGGCTATATAGACATTCCTGTGCTGTGTCAAAAGGCCCTTACTCTCTGGCTCTTCTCGATGCAGTCCTCCCCTGACTCGATGTTCTGCAGGGCGGACAGGATGAAGCGGTTCAGGGTGCTGTCCACAGCCAGCTCCTTCAGCATGGAATTTGATAGGACACCATGCCACTGGAGGATGTTGCCCAGCAACTAATAAAACAAACAAAGAAAATAGTGATCAATACATAGGCAACATATAGAAAATACACAAGGGAAACTGAAGTCTACAGTGGGGCAAAAAAGTATTTAGTCAGCCACCAACTGTGCAAGTTCTCACACTTAAAAAGATGAGAGAGGTCTGTAATCGTCATCATAGGTATACCTCAACTATGAGAGACAGAATGAGAAAAAAAATCCAGAAAACCACATTGCCTGATTTAAAGAATTTATTTCCGAATTATGGTGGAAAATAAGTATTTGGTCAACAACAAAAGTTCATCTCAATACTTTGTTGTATACCCTTTGTTGGCAATGACAGAGGTAAAATGTTTTCTGTAAGTCTTCACAAGGTT
>JASCQY010000388.1:13188046-13193527 GCA_030264315.1 Sardinella tawilis | reverse complement strand
ACGGCATTTCCATATTTGTGCCGAGGGACTTTCAGCGATCGTGATGAGAATCAATATGCAGGCAGACCACACTTGATATAAACTCAGAAGTTTTGTTGTCGCAGTAAGACCGTCTGATGTTACACTGCACGACGCTTCTATTTGCATAGCCGTTTAGTATTAAACTGGTGATCAATAAACACATCGTCTGGGTGGGAAATGTTTGAAAATTACGTTGTAACACTAATATCATGCTTTTAATCATTAGGATGGGTGTTAATAACAAGGTATAAAGCGGCAGCTACTAATTTATACTGCAAATAATAGCTTGCTGATTTCGGTGGGATGTCCGTAGGCAATGCATTTTTAGTGCCTTGAAACTTGTTGCAAGAAAATGCCTAGTCAGTAGGTTATTGGTCTTATTTTGGCATTGGGCTGTTGTTTTACCTTTTTAATCGTTCGTGTTAGATATCCACCAAAAATGGACACTGTTAGTACACTGAATTATACATTTGCTATTTAAAACTTGGTTGGGAAGCCTGCGCTGACCGAGTATTTGCAGCGGTCCGCATCTTGGTGTCGTGGTAGCATCAGCATTATGATTCTTGACTCGGCTACCTCTGCTGACAACATGCACTTACATACATGAACAATCTACTCTAAAGGCAGTTTACAAAACAAATATGCTTAAATTAAATGCACAAATTTAATGCACTTAATCATTGAGTTGGATCTGTGGCTTCACTCTTTTTGACGAATTTAATGCCGACGTTTTCAGCACTAGTGCCAGAGGCGCACGATAGGGTCTGGTAGCACCAACAACAAATAGGATCAAGGTCGCGAGGTCAGGTTATGTGTAACAACAATACAACAGGTGTCGTGTGCGCATGTGTGGATTGCTTAATTGCTTTTCGTCTTGTTGGCTCTTCGCGCTCTCCGCGGGCTTCATCCATGACGTGCTTTGGAAGAGCCACCGCCCGTTTTTACCTTGGGGCAACAAGCAAGATGCGGCAATTTGGCTGACTTATTTTTTGTGACAGGCTACAAGTTAACGCTCATAGCAGTAGACAGACAAACAAGGAAATAAAAACAAACAAAGAACACTCAGTGTCAGCAGGTGCAAAAGCCACCTCACCGACACCCCCCGCCCCCAGCCCCACCCCCCATCCTTTCACATACGCACACACCTCTGTAAATATGAAAGCAGAACTGTTTACACAGCAAACATGCCACCATATATTCCTTTGGCTGGCTCAGAGATTGAGATGTGAGTTGCGTGTGTGTAACCTCCTATACAGTATATGGATAATGGAGGAGAAGACTTTTAATTCTCAGGCACAATAGTAGTTAGGTGGAATTTGCTATATCTCCAATGTCTGTATTCATGGCTAAGGATTTTGTTATTGTGACCATCATAGTAAGGTGGCTAGACCTCTGAGCTGTAAATAGGGCATCTAGTAAATATTCCTAAATATTCCTGAAATACTGGGGACATTCCTATTTCTATACTCATTAAAATAAGTCATTGGGGACAGAATGGCTTTTCTTGTGGCTTTCCCGGAAATCTGGGCCGTCTACAATTTACCAAACCAGTAGACCTCTGTGTGGATGTTCAGTTTTCTTGTGTATTTTCAATAGGATCTTTTAAGAATCACATAGCATCATGCAACTTAGACTACATTGGTTTTAGCATTTGCACCTGGATTCCTTGACATCTTTTCTGAAAAACAGGACTTAGGCTTAGTTGCTGTATCACTGGAAGAAAAAAAAAATCTTAGCTTTGAAAACCTTTTTTTCTTGATGCTTGCATCTCAAGGTCTCCTTTCGCCATCTCTTTTTTATTTACTTCTAGCTGTGTGTCTGTGTAAGGAATGCTCTCTGTACCACTCCACACAGTATCTCCCCTCTCTAACGTGTCCCTAATTATGGCCATGCGGGAGTGGTTTGATGTCCAGTTTTCATCCTATACATCCTGACTGGAGTTTACTAGGCCCCTGGGTCACTCATGTGACAGTGATGACTGAAAGAAGTAACCACATTTATTTGCAAGACTGTCAAGTTTTAAGCATGAGCTCCTGGAATGTGTTTATGCTCTTGAGCAATTCAATTATGTCAATGTCTATCCATACGTGCATACCTCTGAGAGAGAGGAGCAAGTCTTTGGACCTCTCTTTTGGCTTACAGTATGTAGTTTGAAATTAATGCAGAGTTTCATGTATATTTTCTCATTTAGAAAGAATAAGGTTTTTGTATGATCTAAGCAGCTCAGCTCAAGTGAGGGAGAAGCAGTGTTAGCAGCGTGTGTGTTGCCTGGAAGTCAAGCTCAAACAAAACAAAACAAAGCAAAACTATCTCTACCATGTGCTTTTGCCCAGTTTTAGTTTTCTTAGTTAAAGTAGAGGCACAGTGCCATCTGAAAACAGGCTGACACATTGCTTAACACTGAAAAAGGCCATTTTTGTGTAAACAGCCTCCAAAGAAGTCAGTTAAGAACAGCGGGTTAAAAGGGCTGATGTGGCCCCTCTAGTGCATCTGGGGAACTGGGGCCCTACTCAGAATGGCTTGAGTGAGGCGGGCTTCAGTGGAAGCTGTTGAGCTCTAATTGCATGTGTGGTGGGCAGGATGAGCCATCAGAACTTTAGGAGTTCTACTGATGGCCATTCAGCTTAGCTGAAGCTTAGAATGGCAGGGATTGGCACAGTGCACCTGTGGGCCAGTACGCATGGGCATTTTAGCTCATTCCACACGTGGACTGTATGCCCTCCTTCATGTGAGGGCTTGTTTGCAATGTTAAAGCTCGTGGCTAGTGGGGGGTCTGTTTAATGTTACATTTATTGGGAGTCCAGAATAGTTTCTGGGGGGAAAACATCAATTTGATCGATTTCATCATCAGCAGCATGTTCCATTAGTTAGGCCTCTCTAAATAAATCTTGGGCAGGACTTCACATCTAAGCCTAACTGGGGACTGAGGTTAATACAAAAACAACACCAAACACCAACAAAGCTGTTACTGTAAGTAAGGGGCAAGGCAAAATACCGTTAAAAAAGTAAGAAATCCGAGAATCTCCTGACGCGTTTTCATGTTGTGTGTTGGCCTGGTGCTGGAACTAGTGTGTAGTGATGATGCAGTATTGTGTCTCCGGCTCTCTTGGGCTTCTGTTTCCCCTTGAGGCAGCAGCTGGACTGCTATAAGTGGGGATAATTATGTACACCAGGCACTGGAATGGGAAACAGCTCTTCATGCATTGTTGCTGCTGCCGTGTTTCTTGTAGAGACAGGAGCTTTTATTGGGTTTAATGGAGCCGTTGGTTGTCGCCTTGTCACGAAGAGCCTCAGCAAGTGGGAGGCACTGACGTGAGTGTTTTTTTCTCTGCTTGTGGCCTCCCTCTCCGTGCCGTCTCGTCTGTTGCATAACACCACCCTCTTTGGGGCTGAAGACAGGAGACTTGAGCATGGCACATGGATATCTGTTTGCGAAATGCAAAATGGATTTTGATCCAGTGCCAGTCGGCCAGTTGCTTCTTGCTATCTGGGAGGCGTTAAGGCATTTAAGAGGTGGGCACAGCAGCATGGTGCCTCAGTGCCTCTTTTGGCTCTGTTGGCGCATGTTTCAATTTGGGCTTTGTCTCATTCCTATGCAGAGGCTCTGGATGGACCTGCACATGCAGGCTAAACGCTGTAAGAGACACCCAAACACAGATAACGCCAGCATTTCAGGTTTTTTTCAGTGCTCAGTGGGTGAGGGATTTTGTTATAAATGGCCATTTTCCTATGGCTGAATAATAACCCGATCAATGGAGGCTACCCAGGCAGATCTGCGGCCTTTCTTCAGCTGTCAGATACCTGGCCAGCTGCCTACAGAGGAATTTCTCCCAGCGGACAGACAGAGGCTTAAGTCTTTTGAATGCCTGCCGTAGGGCGTATGGGGGGTGTGCATTACTTTAGTATGGGAAAGCTGACCGTAACAAGGAGGTGGGAGGAGAGGTGGTTGTAAACAGCATTTTCTCAAGAAGAGACAGTTGTTTTTTGTGAAGTCAAGTTGGCTTCTCATGTAGATGAGGTCAGAATCATTTGCCTTTTTCCCATGAGGAAAGCATCTCTCAAGACGTAAAGCTGGTCAGGCAAACATGTTCTTTCCACTACAACACTAACAAGAGAGAAACCTTTTTTTTCCTTAGATCCTTATGCATTCATAAATGTTGGCTTGTTATAAAGGAGAAACATGCTATGAATCAATCATTAGTCTTGTTGTTCAAGGTCACCAAATGCATTTTCTTGGAAAAAGAATACACCATAGACTGAATAGTGAACCAGCAGCTAACCTTAACACAATGAAAGTCAGTTTCTATGCCCCATTCGGTTAGTGTTAGCTGCCAATTCTATGTCTGTTGCATCATATTTTCTCGTTCTTTCTCGTTTCCTATTGACAGCACTTAGTAACCTTGAACAACATGGTGATGGATCGATTCACACTGGCTTTCTCTTATTGTCATTTCAAATTTCAAGCGTTTTAAAATCAGATCATGGCAAAATGATTTAAACCCTTTTCATTTGCACACAATAGGGGTTGATTTGCACTAGAAAAAGGGTCAATCTGCTGTTGTTGACTGGAGCACACACATAACCACGGGGAGGCTAGTGTTATGTGTCTCCCCTGGCTCCCTGCCCAGCTCCTCGAAAGCATCACAGACTGAGCAGCCGGCTACGCCTTGCTGATTGGACCCTTATAGATGCACAGGGCCTAGTTATGGCTGCTGCCTCTCAAGCTCCTGTCAGTGTCCTCACAAGGCCGTGCTGTGCTTTGCTGGCTTTGCTTGCCCAGGTTTTTGTTTTGACTGTTTGCTTTGAGCAATCTTGAAATAATAAAGACAATTAAGTTTGAATTAAATATTTGTCTTTGGCTTAATTGAAGAGGAGGCATCTGATTTTTTCGTTGCTGTGTGCTAATTAAATTAACATTAACATCAATAAGCCATAAGTGGAAAGGATAATCTGTTATTTTCCTGATAATGTTTTCAAGTGCAGATAGTTTTCTGCTTAGAATACGTATATTTCTTCAGGTCTGTTTATGAACCAGTTTCAGTAATTCACACTGTGTAGTATCAGGTTTCTGGCTACTAGCATTCATATGCAAACCTGGAAGCCTTATTTGCCTGTTCTATCTGTCTGTTTCCGCTCAGTCTGTGCGCAGGTCAGATAGTGTGCTCTCCCACATGAGCTTGAGGGGCTGGGCTTGCTGGGCTGGGAAGAGCCTTTCTACAGACTGGATGTGTTCCAGTACTGACCCATAGCCTTGCCAAACCAGGCCTAGTGGCATTGCAGAGTCGGACGTTTTTTTTATGGATGAAACTCTGGTTAGTGGCTGTAATGGAGTAGGTTAAGGTCCGATTCATGCCTGATGTACTGTAGAGCGGTGTGGGATTTCTCCTGTGAGGGAACTGTGTGGTGGATCTTGGCCAGAGTGGTGTAGGTGTGGTGAATCAGATTTGGACCAGATGTGAG
>JASCQY010000388.1:13166614-13182946 GCA_030264315.1 Sardinella tawilis | reverse complement strand
GCACAGCGCAGCACAGCACAGCACAGCACAGCACAGCACAGCACAGCACAGCACAGCTCAGCACAGCTCAGCTCAGCACAGCTCAGCTCAGCTCAGATCTCAAGCCACTCAAACCCATTGGATTTAATCACTCAAAGTTTGCTGACTTGAAATCTTACTTTGCACTCAGTTATGGCTGGGTATTTTGCTGCTTCTAAAGTGCCTAGTGGCATGAATTAGTCTGGCTTTCGCGACAAAAGCTCATTGAGCTTAGTCTGGCCAACCTCACATATTATCTGACTTCTGAGAGGCAAAATCTAATGTAAAGTTGTTAAGCCCGCCTCCTTCACCCTGTAGTAAAAGCTCGCTTCTCATTGGTGCCTGAAATTCTGGGACAGGAAATGCAGTAAATAGGCTGCTTGGACAGACTGACTTAGACGCAAAATTTTGTGCAGCGCCACAGGAAGTATGGGCAAGCCCAGGCTAGTCATGAATACAATTTGCCAATGGACAGTTTGTATTAACTCCATTCTCTCTCTCTGTCATGAATGATATTGTGTCACATTTTTAATGGGCAAAAATGGTGCTAAATGTCTACATTTTTAAATTGTTTTACTTTATTTATTTAGGAGATGCGGAATTATCACTTTTGCAAAACAAATGTAGGCCATGCAATGGTTTGACTCTGGCTCTGGTTGGACTAGTGGTGTTCACTAGTTTTTAAACCCCTTTTTAACCCCTTTATTTGACATCCCCATGTGAGCATCATTAGTCATGTGATAAGACATAACCCTAGTGTACACTCCAGTCTCCTGTCCTCCCCCAACCCCCCCACACACCCTCCCCCCCGCACACACTTTCTGTCTGGTTTGTGTCATTTAAGCCCAGTTAAGCCAAGAGGGGCTCACGACCTTTAACCATCTGGTGATACTCAGTGTGGCCCACTTCTAGTCTGTGTGTGTGTGTGTGTGTGTGTGTGTGTGTGTGTGTGTGTGTAATCATGTGTTTGTATGATCATTGCTGGCAAATTAACCCAGCAGTCGCCAAGAGACCCCAGACACCATATGTGTCTCTATTGTTCCTCTCTTTATGTCCCAGTCACACCTTTTATCTGAGCAACATCTTCATCTCCACCCAGTGGGGCCCTGACCCGCTTCTTCTGAAGCACGGGCACTGCTTGTCTCCTGAGCTCCTGCTTGAACCCACCAATGGTGTGTTGGTGTTACTATTTACAGTATACATATATTTACATATACATATACATGTTACATATACATATACATATATTTACACTATATACAGTATATACTGTATATGCTAGGAAGCAGGAGTAGATATCGATAACTTTTTTATTCAGTTTTCTATTTTTCTTTGGAATTTTAAGATCGATCATTTGGCTTAACATGGCTCTGTGTTTGATTGCTTTGGTCTTGCCCTGTGTCTGTATGTATTTAGACTGGTGGTGAATGCATGAGAGAGCGAGGGATAGAGGACTATTTGTGAAAAAGTGTGCGGCACCGAGAGGGGCTGAAGCTGGTCTCACCTCACGCCCACCCAGGGCTGCAGTGTGAGGGGCGGGGGGGGTGAGGCAAGGAGATGGAAGGAGGGGGGGGTTGTGTGTTAAGCCCAAAGGACTCAGGACAGCGTCACAGCAGGTCCACTCACACTCTAAGTGGATGTGGATGGAAAGCCGATTAACCCACAAAAAAAGAGGAGGAGAGAGAAAAAAAAATGAAAACCTGAAAAAACACGCCCAAATTTGAGCAGCTAGGCTGCTATTTATGTCCGACACAAAGCACTGTTCAGAGGGAGCCTGCATTTAGGCTCCTCTACTGTAATGGTGCTGCTGCTCAGCCTATTTTCTCACGCCTCTTTTGGACTCTAATAGGTCACTGATATGGTTTGGAAAAAGTTGCAATGGTGCTTTAAATGGCCCAGCTCTTTAGAAAGGAAATGTGTAGTCTGCTAATGCATGTAGGCAAGAGCCCAGTCAGCAGCCTGCGAATAAGAGGACGCAAGAAATAGAGAGAAAGAGAGAGAGAGGGAGAGAGAGAGAGAGAGAGAGATGGAGAGAAAGAAAGGTATAGAGATCGGTGAGTTGTAAGAGTTCACAATTAGCACACACAGTGGGCTTGACTGAAGTGAATTACAGAAATATTTAGGTGCTGAGATTAGACATGGTTGTGTTTCCCAGCACGCCCCCGCCAGCATGCGGAGAGATACTGTACAGTGCAACACAGTATAGCCCTGTGCTGCATGCCAACACAGTATAGCCCCATGCTGCATGCCAACACAGTATAGCCCGTGCTGCATGCCAACACAGTATAGCCCGTGCTGCATGCCAGCTGGTCATGATGAACAGCGGTGAGCAGCGAGTGGAGCATGACTCACATGCAGACTACTAGACTATATGGCCACCTGACCTGAGTCTCACCCCCCCCACACACACACACTCTCCCATTTCCCTACCTGACAACATTCCCCTTCAGTGCTCGCTCGCTCTCTCGCAGCCAATCGGATCCCACGAGAGGAAGCTGGAAGGGAGGAGCCTGTAGCCAGTGACTGTGTGTGAGGAAGTTTATGAAATAATGATGCAGTTGAATGGGGAGGGGAGGGGAGGGGAGGGGAGGAAAATGGATGCGAGAGCATAAATAGCCTGCTCTTCGGCATGGTGTGCTGCTGCTGCTGCTGCTGATGGTGGTGGTGGTGGTGGTGGTGATAGCAGTGGATATGGATGAGTCCAAGAGGCAGGAGTCGGGGCAGAGACCATCCCACAGGCCTAAGGGCTCCTGTCCCAATGGCCTCCACTGGCGGCAGACACGCACTCTGTAATAGTTAAAGTGAACAATGAAGTGTGTTATTTCATCGGCTTTAGCCAGAGCAAATAAACAGGTTTTCCATTTCCTGCCCCCGCCCCCCCCTCATCTCCCCCATGCCGTTGTGGATTAGCGAGGCCCAGAGTGAATCATTACCCGTCTTAAAATTTTCATAGCTTCTCATTATGCTAAAATGTCTAAAATTCACCTGCGCAATCATTTCAAAAATGAAATGTTCAATATGCAGAGGTTAAATAGCTCGGCTGAATTAGAGGCGTCTCTTTGTTCTTAAATAATTGATCGTGTAAAATGAGTCAGGCACGAGGCGGGCGGGCGGGCCGGCGAGAGAGAGGGAGGGAGGGAGGGAGGGAGGGAGGGAGGGAGCCCACTTGGAAATGCATGGCATCGGAACTATTGGATTTCCATTCGGAGCTGTCTCACATCTTTTATTTCTTCTCCCCTTTCCATTTTTCTGCCCATTATCACTCACTTATGCAGCCAATTAATTTGATTTGGAGCTGAAAGGAAGTTTTCTGCGAGACCTGGGAGGCACATGCTGAAGCCATGGAGAATGCTGGGAGTCCTTTTAAAGCCACAGCAGAGCAAACACCACACACGATTGGTCTTTTATTTCTGTGTGTGTGTGTGTGTGTGTGTGTGTGTGTGTGTGCGTGTGTTTGTTTTCTCTAAAGAGACCATCTGCATTTGGTCGTTTCTCATTGTCAAGTGCTGATGGTAAATCCACCTTATTGTGTCTCATAACCTTCTTGTGTTGCTGTAAGTCATGATATTGCACTCCTGCATTGATTTCAGAGGGCGCACCGCACAGACTAAAATAGCTATACTGTACTTCTGCTGTCATACAGTACATTATATTACTGATCCTCTCTGTGGCTTATTTTGTTAGCATCTGGCCTTCTTCTTTTGTCAGGTTTCGTGTCCATTGTCGTAGGCACACAGACTCTGGACACATAACCAGTCGCTTGCTTGCTGGTTTTAATAGCTGTCCACATTCCATGTGAGAGGAATGAGAGATGGGTTGCTTCTTTCTTGTTGCACACCCCAAAGTCCCCCCTCTCCCCACACTCCTGAAAAAAAAGCTTCGCTCCCTTTCAGAAATTCCCTTGCTCATGGTGAGGCAGTTGCCAGGCCGACTCTTTGTGCGGAGGCAGGGCTGCATTGTGCTCTCTCCAAGCGCAAGTAACGAGGGGGGCCCATCTCTTCCCTCCTCTCCTCTCCTCTCTTCTCCTCTCTTCTCTCCTCCCCTCTGTTCTTCTCTCTCCTCTCCTCTCTTCTCCTTTCTTCTCTCCTCTCTTCTTCTCTCTTCTCTCCTCTCCTCTCTTCTTCTCTCTCCTCTCTTCTCCTCTCTTCTCTCCTCTCCTCTGTTCTTCTCTCTCCCCTCCTCTCTTCTCCTTTCTTCTCTCCTCTCTTCTTCTCTCTTCTCTCCTCTCCTCTCTTTTCCTCTCTTCCCTCCTCTCCTCTCCTCTCTTCTCCTCTCTTCTCTCCTCTCCTCTTCTCTCTTCTCTCCTCTCCTCTCTTTTCCTCTCTCCTCTCCTCTCCTCTCCTCTTTTCTCCAAGCAGACCCAGTGCAGGCCTGTGCTCATTTGGCTGTGTAAACTCTCAGAGGTCCGTAGGGACACAAGCCCTGAGGGAGTGCTGGGTTGACAAGGATTGGTGTTAAATCCAGCCACTGCCTGACTGTACTGTAGGTTCTTACGTATTACTTTTATTCAGAGATGTGGTAACATTACACTAAAGACAGCAGTCAGTCTTTATGACAGCATATAACATCATATAAATGTACTCATAATAAGAGGCTTTGAAAGAAATATGACAGTCATTGAAAAGACAAAAATGAGCAGAAAACCTGAACTTAATTTCTAAACATTTTTTTTCACCTGACACTGGCTGGCTTGTACTGTAGGAGACGTATAAGATTTCAGCCGCGAGTGAAGCGGTTCGTCCTCTCAGCTCATCTGTCAGGTGGTGGGATTGTACATCGCTCCACACCGTCCTCCTCATCTTGGAAAGCACGTGGCCAATCTGTGTGTGGTTGGGTGGTTTGGGTCCACTGGCTCCCTCTGTCAGACATCTCTCTTCCTCCTCCTCCTCCTCCTCCTCCTCCATCCCATCCACTGCTTCGTCCTTCCCAGCCGGCCGGCGGCAGCATGCTATCCTCCGCCCGCATCTCTCCCTCTTGTTATCTGGCTCCCTGGGGGCCGGTGTGTCCACTGACTGCAATTTCCCAGCCCTCTTGGATGGCTCCTGTGGGAAGAAAGTGCGGCTGGGATGCTTGTGATCCACCAATCTAGCGTGCGGCCCCTCGGACCTCACACTTGTGATCACCACTTTGGAAACCGTCATCTGAGGAGTTTTGATCATCTCTTGGACTTCTTGGATGCTTGGTTTTGAAGGATTTTTTTTTCTTTTTTCGTACAGATGCATCTGGCAGAGTTGATTGTGCAGGATTCTGAAAGAAGGTTATTTCTACTGACAATCCTAATTTTGCTGAAGGCCTACAGCTTTATTTCAGCTTGGAAAAATCTGATTTTTTTTCAGCTAGCAAGAAATAAAAACTGTTGATTTAGGAGTCAACATCGTTCATTGGGAATTGATTAAAATACAGGAAATCAAAATACAGAAAATCAAACAACAGAGGCTAAAAATAAAATGGTCTCCATTGGGGCCATTGGAAGCAATCTCTCTCTCTCTCTCTCTCTCTCTCTCTCTCTCTCTCTCTTTCTCTCTGTGTTTGTTTTATGTGCCCATGTGAATGCTTGCAAAATTGGGTCATGCTACAATTTGATTTTTTTATGTGCCTTTTTAATTAGCATGGTAGCAGAAGCCCATGCCATCCTCTAGGCATTGTGGGAAAGGCAAGGAGGTGTGTGGTGCGGCGGTGCCAGAAGGTAGCCGTGGATATGGCACTATTCCACCACCCCACTCTTCACTTGAACTGCACAGAACAATAGAGCCCTTGGGCTTATCAAGAGAGCCCTATTGTTCAACAGGACTTAAACAGCCATAATTGGACTGCTATCAGTAAAGCAAATCAATTATACACACCATGTTGTTAATTAAGCCACTCTTTTCAGAGAGAAAGAGAGAGAGAGAGAGAGAGAGAGAGACAGAGAGAGAGAAAGAGAGAGAGAGAGTGTGTGTTAAGTGAAACAATGTAGTGCATTACAATTATTCTTCCCTTGCATTAAGACCAGTTGATTGATTTTTTGTTGATATTTTAATGCCACAATGATCCAAAATATTAGCCTGGGCCCGTGTGACGCTGCATAGAATTTGGCTTTAAATTGCAGTCTGACCAACCCCAACCTTGACTGATACTCTGCACGTGTTATCGGGACCATCGGAACTTTGGAACCGTTGGTCTGATTGGTTGTATCTCTGTCCAGCAGTATACAGTACAGGCGCATTTGATAAACGAGTGATTGGTCAAACCTCCTAGAACTTGGTGTGAGTGGGAGATTAGCCAGACCAAGCTCTTTCTACAAGCTTGGTGCCACAGCCAGGCTTGGGAAATATTCTATCTGACTATACAGTAGAAAGCTGTAGAGGACACAGGTTGAAAGGCGGTGTCGTAAATGTATGTAAATCCCTCCTTGACTGGAATAAAGTGTCAGCTTGTTCTACCGTTTCCTTCCTGACCGTTGTATGGTACTGGTGTTGCAGTCTAATAATATCCTTACTGGCTGTCATATGGATAGGTGGCTCTACATCCCATGTGTCACATGCCACTCAGTTGTCATTGGAAACCTTATGAGGATTGTCACGACAGTGTCGGCTAATAATGTTTTTTCTCTCTTTTCATATTCTGTCTTTTTCAATCTCTTTTTTCACACACACACACACACACACACACACACACACACACACACATGCATGCATGCACATAAATATGCACATTAGCACGCGCTTATGTTCTGCTGTCTCTGGACATTGTTTTTCATGCCCCATAGCCATGTTTAATGTTCTGCTTGTCTGCTATTCTGCAAGCCTGCTTGTTCAGCTTTGACCACACGGGGATCGGCGTCTAGGATTCATTTCATGAATGTGACCCCTTTGAACTGTCACAGTTAAGGGACAGACAGACAGACAGACTGTCATTTTGAACACTCAACTCAGTCTGGAAACATAGTCCAGGACACACAGTCCCGTTCCATTCAGAGCGTCATTCTTTGGTTGGTTTTGTGCTCCAAGCTGTCTGTCGGAGGGAGGGGGGAGAGGAGAGAGAAGAGTGTGAGTCGTGGATCATGCATCACCTGACTGATGGTGTCACCTGACGGAGCCGTAAGTCGGCTCCTAAATGCTTTGGTCCGCTCTGCTCTGGGGGCGATGATGCACCTGGGTTGTTTGCCACCGGTGGAGCCCCATTAGTGCTCCGAAGACGCGGAGCAATTTGATTTGGCGGCACATGATCCTCTGGATGTCGCTGATAAAGACCTTCTGTCAGGCGTCTCTCCCACGGCCGCGTGTCCATGATAAAAAAGCCTCCCGCAACAGCTGCAAGAGCCATTTGATTACATTTCATTTGTACATTTAATTCAGTCAGTCACAGGGTGTGCTGGTCTCCCCCCGCCTGGGCTTTCCATCAGCACGTCTGAAAGGAAATGACTTTGTATCACTCCTTTGTTTTGTGTAATTGAGGTCATTTAGGAACGCATGCGGTCTATCATTTGGTGTCTTTCATCTCTCTCTCTCTCTCTCTTGTTATCGCTGTCTTTCTCTCTCTCTCTCTCTCTCTCTCTCTCCCCTTTGCAGTCTCTCACTCTCTCCTTTCTCTCCATTTATCTTTTTTTCTTTCTTTCTTTCTGTCTTTTTCTTTGCCCTCCACCTGTCTGTTTCTATCTCTCTCTCTCTCTCTCTCTCTCTCTCTCTCTCTCACTCCCTCTTTCATCCCGTGGTATGGAGGTTTGCCCCTAATGTCAGTGGATTGGCTGCCGTGTCTAAGCACTGATTCGGCTCAAATGAACTCCCGTCTCCGCTCATTACTCCTGATTATGTGTCTCTGGTTCTCACCCGCCAGACTCTCCGTGTGCCTTCTTTACTGGGGCCTCTGCTGCAGAGTCAGACAGGCGCCACATATTAGAGCTGAGGGGAATGTTGACATGCGCGCTACATTTAGTTCAAAAACAGATGCTTTTTTCCATTAGACGTGACCTGAAGTTACAGGTTGTGTGTACATTATGGTTGCTTCTTGTAAAGAGAGCCTACACACTATGCACTTGTGCAGCGATAAGTATCACGCCACGTTGAGCATTCTGGATACTCTGTCATATTCAGTTGGAGATCAGATATCCGGAGAGGATCTTGTTGTTGTTGTCCTTGTGTCACCCTGTTTTGTCAGAGCCGTTCATTGTGCTACTGTTACCGCTGGCCTTGTCACTATTGTGTAGTTTGAGATGTGGGTTTGGTATTCATTTCTGTTTCATGTCACCTGCCTAGAGGCAACGCATGAAAATTACATGGCATTTTTTCATTATGTATTTTATACTAATGGTCATCAATATATATTGTACATATAAAATAAGCCAATAAAATAAATAAAATAAAATAAAGAAATGAAATAACACTTTACTCAGCTTGTGTGAAGTTTGTAGAAGTTTGCTGATATGTCTTGGGAGCCTGGGCCTCTAGCTAGGTTAATATCATCTTCCTCATTCCTCTTTCTCATCTGTATCCCTGTTGGCCTTTGTACACATCAAATACTCCTATGCTGGCTCCTCACATGTACAATTTGCACAATGCTTAGAAATAGAAATGAAGAATAATTGGCTATTGGTTATTCAGTTGACCATTGATTTGGCATATTTTTAAAGACCACAATGACCGTGCAAGACATCCTGTCCCCATTTATTCCCCATGGCTTGTTAATTCCTTTTGGTTTTATTTTGTAATATTTTGTGCCGGAACTGATCAGTTAGACTGGAATTTGTTTGAATAAATGTCATCATAGTTTTCACCATACTAAACAACTGTGCAACAAAACAATGATAATAAGTCACCAAATCTCACAAAAAACATTTTTAGCACACTGTACAGCAGCCCACATTAAAAATATAACCCCTTTATTCTCTGCAGCAATTGACATATTTCTGCGATTTTAATGAAAGTGCCAGCGTGAACGAAGACACCTCTAAAAGCGAGAACATTTGCCATCACCACCTTAAATCATTTTTATCTTAGGTAAATCTAGGCTTTTTTAAATGCACTCCCCTCCAATGCACACTCATTTTTGTGTGTGTTTCTGTGTGACAGACCCATTTTATAAATTTATTTCAGAGGTAGCTGAAGATGGGCAAGAGATCTTCCTTTTTTAATAGGTGAAATGAATGTTCAAACTGTGATAATTTGCCCCTGCCTTCTTCTAGTGGAGATAAAAAATAATAATGTACTCTTCAAAAAATTTGAATGTTTTCAAGGTCTCCCTCACTAAGCATAGAAGAAATGCGAGGGCCATTACACACAAAAGAAAACGGCTATTTACTTCCTAAGAAACTACCTGTTCAGGTACCCTGCAGGAGTTGAAGATCAAGCTTTTCTTTTACTATGTAAGAGCACTCCTTTACACTCCTTACACTGTGCTCTCATCTTGCAAAAAATGATACAAAGCACCTGATGCAAAGAGAACCAAATGTGTAGCCTACCCAGCAAATGCTTATTAATTTAAAGTAAAGTAAAGTTCACTGGGATTTAGCAGACGCTTTCATCCAAAGCGACACAGGAATTGAATCCGGGCTGCCTGATTGTCAGTCGAGCGACATAACCGCTGCTCCACCAAGCCCACAAATGCATTTAATGTAAGAAAAACCTTTGGGCTCGATAGGCGACACATAAAAAAGCGTAGAGACAAAGAATGTGCTGGATGATGTGAGGGCACCCATTAAGGCGGCAAAAAGTTTTGTTGGATGGATCACGAATGTGAGCGCAGACATGACGTGTGTGTAATAGAACAAGAGGCAGCCGGAGCTGATGTAACAGGCGACTGGAGCCTGTCCAGTTTCTCCCATGCTAGTGGAGCAGGGCTGGGGGCGATGGAGCCACATTCCCCAGATGTGCTGCTATATCTGGTGGAGCAGACGGGGGTGTGAGTGAGCCTGCCCCACTGCAGACGAATGAAGGTGATTAGGACGTCGCCGCAGCAACACAGCATGCACAACTAGGCCAACTGCCAGCACAATGGTGGGCGATGAGAAGGTCTGTCTGATCAGATCGGTAAAACCAGAGAGGGTAAAAGCGGAGGTCAATATTCCATGATCTTTGGTAAAACCGTCACTGCCACAGTGATTGACTATTGAATATATGCATGTATTTATTTGTATAGGCTACTGTGTATTATGTATATATATGTAAGTGTATATACTGTATGTATATGGACAGTATATCTGATTAGTGTAATTTCCAGTGCAATTACCACTTGTGCTGTTATGGATTGAAGGAACAGAAAAGGACTTGACTAATGAGGTTGGGTGGGGAGTGAATGCTGAGTGAATGGCTGCTCAGACACAGTATTGTTTTAATTGTTTACTTCCTGCCGAGCTTCTTGGACGCTCCTGCTCGTTACTGGGCCGGCCCACAGCAGATGGGTCCTCCCGCCGAGCTGGGCGCTTCTCAAGGTTCCTTCCTGAGAAAAAGGAAGGTTTTTCTCACCACCATGACCGTATGACTGCTTAATGGGTTTCAGGCTTTGGGTTAAGCACTTTGAGATGATTTCTGTTTTAAGTGGCTCTGTATGCAAAAGGAAAATATATGTGTAGCATTTACTAAGGCATCATTTGGATTAAAAGATCTAAGACCACCTCCATGCATACAAAAAGATTATTTCACTAAACTCAAGTTTTAAATGAAATGGAATTGAATGGCAATGAAAACATTTTCAGTTACCAAATGCTTTAAGTGCTAAATTATCCAGGTATAGATGTATGCATTGTTTTGTCGCTCAAAGGAGTGTGTTTGATAGGATCTTTTGTAGGGTGGTCCCACAGCAATCCTGGGCAACACACCAAAACTCATTGTGCCTTTTTTTTAATACATCTTTTTATCCTTTTTATCTTTTTTTAATCCATTCTTTCCCCCACCTGTCTGAGAGAATACTTAGGCTGGGGGAAGAATAAAGACTGTGGTCTGTGATGAATACGCTCTTAATTTGAAGCATGTTCCCCCTGCCCTCTTCCTCACAATTGCCTTTTTCAAGTAATGAAGAAGAAATTGCAAGGCTATGAGTATTCTTTGGTTAAAAAGCTGGAGATAGAAAAAAAGATTTCTTAAAAGGCAGCTGACAGACATGCTGGGCCGTTGTTGTGCAGTGGATTGATAAGGCAGATTTGTTTCTCACCGCTTGGACAGAAGTGCTCACTATGAAACTGCACGAAGGTACTTTTGTTGTCATCAACAAACATCTAATCCAATCACTTTTCTGTTGTTTTGCAGTCGCACTCAAGATCATAGTGTTGTTTATTCTCGTCCTCAGTGGCTCACGTTTATGCTACCAGTGAAGGCAGTTCCCTTTATCTAATTGAAGTGTCTGCATACAGCCGTGATGGTGAAATAGAAAGCATGACATCAACGATCATTGAACTACTGACCAAGAGCTCCACTCTGGTCTGTGTAAGGGATGCCAGCTAGCCTAGCTGCGCGAGAAGTAGTTAGTAAAGCCTCCCTCTCAACACTTTAAGAATGCCCCCCGTCGGTTGACTGAGAGCTTGGGCTTTTCGGTCAACTGGCTGGGGCGTTCACCTCCTGATACGTGGTTGCTATGTAGTTGTGAGGTTCAGTACGTTGTCAAACGCTTGCACCCTTTGCGCCGCTTTTACCCTCTTTGATAATAGCATTTCCCTTGACCTTTGACCTTCTTTCCCAAAAGAAACTGATCTCCGCTGGTTTAGCCCTTTCTGCCAGGTGGGCCTGTCTGGTTTAGCAGTGCTTGGCAGTGTCCAGTTAGGGTCACTTATAGATACAAGGCTTGGGGCATGCTCAGTGCACTTTCACTCGGCCCTATTCCATGGGAAGACATGTGTGCTATTGATGATGACGATCAGAGCAGTGTGTGGACACTGTCACAGTGCTAAGCACAAGTTATGGTCCGTTGCATCAATTTTCCTGAATTTTCCTGAGCAAATAAAACAGTGAGCTCTAATTTGAATGATATGGGCAAAGTCTAAATGCTAAAATGTGAAGATGGTTATAGTATTCACAGTGCACTGCAATGACAAATATATTTTGTTCGGTGTATTTCACATGCTCATCTTTAAGACTTCAAGAGCTAAAGAAATCTTCTCAGCCGTGTGAGACTTGAACAGAGCTGTTCCCAACTGTGCTCTGCGTATGACTGCTCATTTTCCTAGAATGGATAGTTTAGTCCCCTAGTAACGTCCTCACTGTCCTAGGGGTGAGGGTGTGTAGTTGCAATCAGTGAAGATCCTGATGTATGTGTGGCCACTTCAGAGAGCAGATGAGCAGCCAATGATGAGAGGCGCTGGGAATAAGGGCAAATGTGATCATAGATGTGTGATGTGAAAGGTCAAGAAATGTGTGTCATATTAAACCTCCTAGCTGTGAGGCTCCAGCCGTGGCGCCCTCCTCTTCCTCATCTTCCTCCTCCTCCTCATCCTCCAGTGCCCCATAGCTGCGTTTGTTGGGCTGGGTTGCGTTTGATCAGTAATACAACTTGACAGCATTGACTCTCTCATCCCACTCCTCCACTCCACTCCTCCTTCCTTTCCCCTCTGCCTCTTCCTCCTCTTTCTCTCATGTGCCAGTAATCAGGCCTGCGGTGAACAAGGGAAGCTCTCCTCTCTGCTCGCTGGAGGAGGGGATGGAGGAGGGTTGCGTGAGACGAGGCCGGGGCTTTAATTGGTTCCCATCCACCCACCCGGAGTCTCATGCATTTTTAATTGGCCCTTGGATGTGGTTGTGGGTTGGGTTGGGTTGGGTGCCACACTCAAACCCCTCCCTATGTCAGTCACTGACACAGTGGAGCTCATATGCTAGTCTACTCCTGCTCTAGGAGTCCAATCCCTGCTTTCCGCATTTCGTCCCCCTTAGTTTGTTAGTTTGCTTACTGGCATAATCCATGTGTGACACTTCAATGAAGCCTAAGTGTTGTGTTGTGTTGAATATTTATACAACATTAGACCTTACTTTGTATGATAATGTAGTACAATATTTTAATGTGTCAAAGCAAATTTCAATCCATAGCCCTGTTGTTAAAGGTCACTGAGTGCTGTTGGTAGGAAAAGAGTAGGAAAATTTGATACATCATAGACCGAACAGCCAACCTGCCACTAACGCTAACTGAATCTTCACGTTCAGTTTCATTCTTTTTGTCCGCATTCAACAGAACTTTGGGCTTGAAATGTTCCAGTGTATGGGGGCGTTGTGGCTAAAGCGCCATAGCATAAATCGGGGGACCCAGGTTCAAGTTCGACCCATGGTCATTTCCCGATCCTTCCCCATCTCTCTTTCCCACTCGTTTCCTGTCACTTTCCAACAGTCCTATCTAAATAAAAGCAAAAAAAGCCCCAAAAATATCTTTACAAAAAAGAAATATCCCAGGATATTCCTTTAATAGACGCTTTCCCTGGCCCTGTCCAGCAGGACTATGGGTATTCACATCCTAATATTGCTTTAATAGACTGGAGTGGAATAAGAGCAGTGAGTGTATGGCAGATGAAAGATGCCTCCACTGAGCTGAACTGCAGTCTGATTGGGCCGTAGGCATGAGGCCTAGAGGCCCAGAGGCTGAGTGCTGCAGGTACTGGTGACAGCCGTGGGGGAATCTATACCAGCCCCACCAACGCCAGTGTTAGATTGCTTTGAGACAGCAGTTTGACCATCGACTTACCACCAGACACAGCGGCCATATTTGTTGTCGAGTCAGGATGGAGTTACCACACAATTAATCTGTCTGCCATTTGAAAGGGAGCACTTTGCACACACCGACTCTTCCTGCACTATGGGCCACATCCTTTGGGTCCATCACTACCTACAGTATACAGCCACTTAGGGAACTTCCTTTTACATTATTTACGCCAGGCTTTTATCGAAAGCAGCCGATAATATACAGTAGAGAGGGTGTGTGTGTGTGTGTGTGAGAGAGAGAGTGAGTTTGAGTGAGAGCTACCAGTGCATTCCATAGCTTTGGTTCCCATGACCTTGGCATTGTTATTGCCTCTGTGTACCTGTGCAGCTGAGGGAGTGTTTGCCGGTGAGAAGCAGAGGACGCACAAAAGCTCCATGAGAAGCGCAATGGGTACAAGCGTTTGTTTGTTTGTTTCATACCTGACTCTTCCCTTTCATTAATGGATTAATGAATTAGTTAATCAGCTTACATTTCATTTGTTTATTGGAATCGAATGTTGAAAATGAGTGTTGGTAATTTTCACTCGTGACATTTTTTCCTTTGTTTGCTCTGTTTTCTAATTAGTGTCGTCTTCTTGTTTATCGGAATGCATGCAAGTGTTACAAGTAATTCATTTGTAGTAAAATGTGGAGAGAATTTGAAGCGAGCTGTAGGCAGTGTGTGTGCTGTTGTGATGTTTTTGCTTTGACTTGTGAGCAACCGAGAAAAGGACAGCCCACATCACAGAACAAAACACTTTGTCTCGACTCGATATTTGATTTTTATACAGTTGGCAGACAGGTAGAAGGACATATGCATGTTGACATGTTGCAGGCAGTATATCTGTTTTCTATCCCAAAGCATTTTGTACTTCACAGAGGAAACATTCCAGTGCTCTCATTCATAGAGGTTCTGTCAACTGTATGTATTGTATATTTTTCAGTCCTTGTGCTTGTGACATTTTTTTTTTTTTTTACATTTGTTGTGTCTAGAGAAATGTAAACAGATGCATGAGAAAGCTGACACAAACCATCACGGTGTAAACACACAGGGATGTTGACAGACATTGCATTGCATTGCATTTTCTTTGTACAGTACATGGCATTCATAGTTGTTGAAAAAAGGCTATATTGCTCCTTTAACCAGGACACATCCACAGTGATTTCCACCACCCATGGCCATGCATGCATCAGGCACAGACACACACACACACACACACACACACACACACACACACACACACACACTATTCATTTCCACTCCATGTCGTCTCAGAGCCGGTCTGGGTGCCGGCTGACATTTAGCAGACGTGTCTGTGGACAAATTCAAATTCCAAGATGATTTAATTCCCAGGAAGTCTGTTCTGTTGTGCTTGGTGTGTGTGTCAGCCATGCAAAAGTATGCAAAAGCAGGCGGGTCTATTGGAGCTGTGGCACCATATGGGAGTTAGCTGTGGTGTGGTGCCCCGCTCTCTGGCAAATAGGCGGATGCCTTTGGAGTGGGCAGCGCTTGAGTGCTAATGGCTTTAGCGGGCGTCAGACACAACTTGTCTGTCCTGCTGCAGTGCCAGAGCTGACCCTGCAGAACAGGCCAGAGAGGCAGTAATGATAGGGATGCCCAAAGCTGTCAGAAGCAGAGAACTGATGATTAGGCCTCGGCAGACTGTCAGCTGCCACTTTATCAATCTAGCGTAGCGTATGCCCCTTACGTAATCATGCCAAGCATTGCCGTCTCCTGGCTGGTTTTTAGGCAGGCATCATTCCAAGAGATTTGTGTTTTGGAGTTACATAATAGCGTCATTTCATATAGGCTTGAGTTTATAAGTGGATGGACATCAGCCCTCTAATTCTCCTTTGAAATGGTGAAGAGTTTCAACGCTGGCTGTTGCTAAGCTCGACTGATGTAATAGAATGCACAGCCGTGTGGCTTCTGTCGTTTTGTTTTTTTTTTCGTTGCTGTTGTTGTTGTTTTTGTTTTTCTCCCCCTGAATCATGTTTGAGTTGTTTCCCAAGGTTACTCTATGTCACACCTGATGGGAGAGTATAAAACTTTGCCTGAGAAAAATTGGCACTGAAAAAGACGTTGGCACAGCTTCCTCCCTGCTGCATCTGTCTGAGGGGAAGTTTGTGTGGGTAGCAAGGATAAATTTTGCCGTATACTGTGGATTTACGCCATATGCCCAACGTGTGAAGAAGCTAGATTATGTGAGTGATGGACTCCGCCATCTGTTTGGCTGTTAGGAATATATTTGAAGTGCGCCCCTAAAAATTCACTGAATTGAACAGGAGAAGGTGCATTTTGCTCCACAGGAGGCAAAGTCGAAGTGATCTCCTTTTTATTATATGTGTCTATCTTTATTTATAACCGAGCCCGTAATGCCTGTTTTCTGCATGAGTGAGGATGCTGTTCAAGTCATCAGCCAAAGCAAGCGTTATCATCTAGGCCTACTACTATACAGTATATGATGCTATTCTAAGCTATAGCCAGTGGCTGCCCTCAGTTGTCATGATGCTAGACATCATGGGAAAAGAAAGACTGAGGCTGTCGTTAGTGACGGATGTCCTGGAGCAGTCCATCATAGACTTGCAACCACATACACAAACGCATGTGAATGCACACACACACACACACACACACACACACACACACACACACACACACACACACACACACACACACACACAC
>JASCQY010000388.1:13141020-13155897 GCA_030264315.1 Sardinella tawilis | reverse complement strand
CTCCTCGTGCCTCGTTCCCCTCTCCTCCCCTCTCCTGTCCGCTCCTCGCCTCTCCGCTCCTCTCCTCTTTCCTCTCCTCTCCTCTCCTCTCCTCTCCTCTCCTCCCCTCCCCTCCCCTCCCTTCCCTTACTCCAGGTCTCTGACTGAGGGCTCCCTGTGGGCTCTGACCCTCTCAAGCTACATGCAGACAGGAGACGTGACCCCTGCTGCCATCAGGGGCCTCTATGGGAATGTGGAGAGGTAAATGATAAATAATGAGTCCCCTAATATTTCGCTTATTCATCATGGGAATGAAGTTAATACTGTACATTGAAGAGGGCTATGCATTTATTTTCCTCAATCTACTTTCTCATGAAAACATCTTATTCTGATTCAGTCAGTAATGTTTAGTAAACTGGTAATGAATGGGCATAATTAATACATGGGTGTATTCAATAACTTTTTTTTTTTACTTTTTTATTCATTTTGCATAAAACAGTAATTTGACTTGATTGCAATTCATATTTGGGAAATTGCACGCAGAGACTGAAATCAGTCATTGCCTATGTACTGCTAGTATTTGGCCTAATTAAACAAATTCCGAATATTGCTTTGTTGATTTGTTTGATAAACATCATTACAGATAATTACACTGGATTATCTTATTGTTCTAAATATGCTGAATATGCCTTGTTTATCACCAGCTTTTACTTTCCTTCCCCTCACAAATTAGGCTAAATGGTAAAACTTATTTGTTTCACCAGATTGTTCCTTTTATTGATTGTGCGAATACACTCCCCTGATTTCTTTTGCAGCTTTTTCCCTCTGACAGAGAAGGGTGTCAACACGCTGCAGGTGTTGTGTGCATCCCTGTCCAGAGATGAGAGGGAAGCTGTGACCGCCCTGTCCATCGCTGAACTGCTCAATTGGCAGGACACCAACCACAGTGAGCACTGCCTTATTATAAAGCTTACAGAGTTAGATAGGAAGCACCGGGATTGAACTGAAGTCAACCTCTGAAATACAATGATAGGATTATAATCTGACTAGGGAGAAATGCCAGTTTCACTGAAGCTTTACAGGTAGAGTGGAATTAGGCAGTAATGGTGTATAATAATGTGTTGGGACTCCAGAGGGCAGGCAGGCAGGCATGCATGCTAATTACTGTACCTCCGCGGCCAACAAGAAGAATAGCATCTGTGGTGCTGAAACATTCATGTTGCTCTGCTCCCTCCAGATGTGTGTGCGTGTGTGGCCGTGCTGCACTGCTGCCTGGAGGGGGGCACACCAGTGGAGGACCAGGTGCTGCTGGCTGCCCTGGCCACCATGATGGAGTGGCGCAGCAGCAGGGAGGAGTGGTTCCTCTTCAACAGGTCAGACCAGCACTAGAGCGTTTCTATAGCGCTTTTCTCCAAAGTGCTTTACAATGTGCCTCACAATAACCCATGTACCCCCCCCCCCCACACGCACACACACACTCACACACACCGATACAGATGTCCGTGGCCACCATGCCAGACACCAGACTACACATCTGCTGCTATTTGTTATGAAGCTGTGAGGGATGATAAAATTTATCATTCTAAGACAATAATGAGTCTTTGTGTCCTCTCAGTGAGCTGTCCAAAGTGTCTGCTGAAGAGCTGTGTTTGACGGTGGAGATGATGCGCTTCCTGTCCTGGCTCATAAGTCATTCCCCCACCATCCTCAGGGAGGCGCAGTGGGACTTTGTGCTCTGCTCCGTGCTGGCCTGGCTAGAGGTATGCGCACACCTTGGGCCATTGCAGAGAATGTGTGTGTGTGTGTGTGTGTGTGTGTGTGTGTGGAGTGGTCATGTTAATTCAAACTGTGACAGAGAAGAGGTCTTATTTATTTAGCTATATATATATCAGTGTCCTGTATCAAGTGAACTTTGAACCAGGACACTCTTTCAGTAGCAGTCATAATGATTATAACACACAGCATGACCGCCTGTCTTTAACATGGACACTAAAGCCTCTGGAATCCTTTTGTTCACTTTGAATCCATTTGAATTTTGGAGGATTTGCCTGATATGTTAATATCTGTTGTAATTTGCTTATTATTCATCTATGAGCTTAATGCTCTTCTATTCATCATGGTGCTTTCTCAATGAAGTCATGATCGGATTTTGGTTCAGTAACCAATGTTGAGTAATCCGCACTTTACACATGGGTGCAGTCAGTACCCATTTAGTTTGCATAAAACACTGATTTGAGGTTTGCACACGGTGCGGCTTGTATTGGGAACATTACTGTGGAGACCTTGAGAAGATGGCTAGTCATAGTCGTGCCTGATGTGCCCCTCTCAGACAGCCAGTGAGAACACGGCCGTGTTCTGGAACCCGTGGGTCCAGCTATTTGTGTGTGAGACGTGCGAGCTGATCGTGCGCCTGAGTGAGTTCTTCAAGGCGCCCTCGGCTGACGTGGCGGAGCAACTGCCTCCGGAGCTGTGCAGCGAGTGGCAGGAGTTCTTCTCTGAGGGCATCAACAACCTGCTCCTGCCTCTGCTCGTCAAAATCCCAGGTTAGGCCACAGCATCTTTTACTCGAATCTCCGTCAATAGCAATTGATCTCTTTAAGATACACTGCCATATCTGTTGGCCTATATTGACGTGGAGTTCTAAAGAGCAACTTCATGGATTATGAGAGACGTACTTAAAGGAACAGTATGTAAGTTTGTGGCCAAAAACTGGTACTGCAATCACATTCAAAATACTACAGAGCATAGTCTTCTCTCCTCCTCTTCCAAGACAAGATTTTGCCAGCTTGGTTGCCAAAATGAGATAGGTGGAGGTTGGCACAACAGGCCAAAACACATAATATACTGTACACATAGTAAACACATAATGACAACGACAAAGTTGAGGGCTGCAAATTCACTTTGGTAATGGCAATATTCAGGCTGGATTACTGTTTTCAGTGATAAACGTATTTGAAATGATCATGATTCCTTAATGTCTTGAGATATATCAGGGCCATTTTATGATTCATTTACATTTATTTCTTACATACCCCCCAGTGGTTTGCTTCGAAAAATGTAGAGAACTTTCAGTAAAATCGTGTCTGTCTGTCCCCCGTGTCCTTTCCGTCCTCCTCGTCCTCTCTGTCCCCCGTGTCCTTTCCGTCCTCCTCGTCCTCTCTGTCCCGTGTCCCGTATGTCCTCCCCGCTGTGCTCCAGATGAGTTCCAGGAGCCGGACGAGCCGCTGTTCCCGCTGGCGGCGGTGCGTGCGGTGGGGGAGGCGCTCACCCACATCCCTGTGCAGCAGCTGCTGGAGAACAAGCTGGCGGCGCGGCTGGTGGCGGGCCAGCGCAGCAATCTGCCCGACGGCCAGCAGACGCTCCTCAACACGCTCACGCCGCTGCTCCTCTTCAAGGCCCGCCCGCTGCAGCTCGCCGTCTTCCACATGCTCAACAAGTGAGGACGCACACACGCAGCTTTTCACTTAGAGCTCCCATGCTGCACCTATGTCAATCATTTGTTTAGAATCCTTAGTGTTCTTTGATCCTATTTGTAACATTGTTTGTGTTGGAAACCTATTGGATGGCTCCACATTCTCAACAAGTGAGGCCAACACGCACAGCTTTGACACTCTCTTAAAGAGGAGATCTTAGGAGTTAGTTAGTTCATAGGAGTTCATTTTTACCCATGGTAAAAAAAAACAAAAAAAAAAACACAATGAATTTGCCTGTATCTTGGATATAATGAATTCTCTGATAACCCCTTACTTGATCTCAGCAGAAACTATTGTCTTTTGCTTTTGCGAAAAGCGAAAAGAGAGTGGAGTGGACACTTGTCTACCACAAGTATTCATGTTTTTTTCCCCCTCAGATTGGAATCTCCCTTTTCAAACCTCTGAAATTCTCTCACTCACTCACTCACACACTCTTGCCCTCTTACACAAACACACACACACACTCCTCTGTCTCTCTCCTTCTTTTTCCCTCTCTCTCAGTCTATTGCCCACACAAAAAACACACCACACATATGATTGCATGCACATACCCACACTTATATATGTATACACACACACACACACACGCACACACATGCACGCACATTTAACACACGTCAAGGTGTGAGCAGCATGTGCATGTCATTAAGTGGCCTCCTATATCATGTTCTTCCAGAGTGATGCCCCATCTGCCTAAGAGTGACGGCGAAAGTGACAACAGCAAATCAGAGGAGGATGATGGGGAGGAGCCCAGCCTGTAAGTCTAAAACTCAGTACCCTCCCCATGGACCAGCTGGCTACGAAACGCAGCTGTGTCTGAGATATACATGTTCAGGGCCCAGCCTGTAAGTCTAAAACTCAGTACCCTCCCCATGGACCAGCTGGCTACGAAACGCAGCTGTTTCTGAGATACACATGTTCAGGGCCCAGCCTGTAAGTCTAAAACTCAGTACCCTCCCCATGGACCAGGCGTGCGTTAAAATTCACCTAACACAAGTGAACGCTCGCCACAAACATGTTTGCATTAATCAGCGCATTAATCACATCTTTTCCTGAGGTACACATGGCCAGGGTCTAGCCTCTTCCTCATTCCATCTGTGCTATTCCAACAATTACATTACTGTGCACTAGACAAACAAATAATCAGACCTTCTAGAAATGTTTTTGAAATGATGTTGATTTCATTATACACAAAAATGTGCCATTCTTCTGTGCATTTATTTTTCTCTCTTTCTCACCCTCTCTCTCTCTCTCTCCCTCCCTCTCTCTTTCACCTGCTCGCTTGCTCTCTCTTCTTTTTTTTCTGTGTGTGTGTGTGTGTGTGTGTGTGTGTGTGTGTGTGTGTGTGTGTGTGTGTGTGATAAGGTCACCCCCAGCGGCTCTGATGAGCATCCTGACGGCCACAGAGGAGCTTCTGGAGAACGTCCTGGGCGGCGTGCAGGTGGGCGAGTTTGCCGTGGTGCAGCCGCTCAGCGTGGAGCACTGTTGCATTCTGGGATACCTGCTGGCCTGGAAGCTCCTCCTGACCTTCTTCAAGGCCTCCCCCTCTAACGTAAGACTTTCTGCTCTCTGCCACTCTCTCTTCAAGCAGCTAAAGGCACAGTCCTATTGGCACTGGGTAGAAAAACTTTCTGTTTTGGAGATGGACAGTTGTTACTCAGGTCATGCTGCCAAGGTCTTTCTTCCGTTTTAATGGTCTGCTTGTTCCAGGCCATGCATACCACATAGCCTGCATAGCTAGTGGGAATGACAGGTTATTTATTTATTTATTTATTTATTTATTTATGTATGTATTTATTTATTTATTTATTTATTTATTTTTGTCTTTCACTTGATCATACAGTTGCAGTAAAAAATATTCGGTCCCTCTCCAAGAAGTTTTAAGCAAATTTACATACCTTTAGAAAACGTATCAAAACAGCACAGCACCACACAAGGTGCCTCAACACAACTAAATTATTAAAAGATTTCTCCATATTCTCTGTAATGACTTTTCGGGAAAGCCACCTGGGCTGGTGTGTGCTTATTCACACCATTTCCAATATAGACTTATGAAGTTCTGACCAAATGAGTGTGCCGCTTTCCTTGCTGCAAAAGACACTGGGCACACGGCATTGGAGTTAATCTGCAGAATTTTTAGCGTCAGTTTGTATTGACTTTTTGCATTTGCATGAAATTGGAATGTTGTCTTCTGCCACATGTGTGAGCTCAAGGCTGGCAGGATGTGAGGAAGTTGTCCTTGCTGTGGCTGACAGGGGGGTCGGGGTGCGTTCTGTCTCCACAGCTGCGTGTCCAGTACTCGCAGTACCTGAAGAAGAGCCGCTCGCTGCATCAGCTGCTGCTTCACCTCTTCCGCCTCATGCCCGAGAACCCCGTTCTCCCCGGACACGGCAGCGAAGCTAGAACCTTCTTCACCGAGCCGCTGCCTCTGGCAGTGAGCAGTAAGTTCGCTACGGAGCGTGTGTGGGATACGTGTCATTTTGTGTTGTGGATACATGGTGCATTTTACACTCCTCTCACTCCTCGTACTATCATATAGTCAGACATTGAGAAACAAACTAACATCCAGGCAGACACCAGATACATGGTTTTGAATAGTTATTAAACACAGTGCCTGTTATGGCTAGTTCAGACTACACGACTCTCCGTTATTCCCTCACGATTTTATGACACCCTATGCGATCACAGAACGCTTTGGTCTCGGTCGGACAAGTGGCCACACTACAAGATTCCCTCACTGTCAACCAAAGATTCTAGAATCTTTGCTGTCAACTTGATGTCAACATTCGACAGGTCTTTGTGATTCTCCAAAAAATTCTGAAATCCCAAACTTTTCGTCGTGGGGTTTTTGGACGTTGCAGACGAAAAAAACGCAGATCACTACCATGTCACATTACAAGACCTCTCCTCGTCGCCGACTTTTGCAAATCGTGTACAATCCAGGAAATTTGTCTGCAACAAGCAAAATCGGGCAGAAATCGCGTAGTCTGAACCAGCCTTTAAATGCCTTTGCAGCTGGCGAGACTGTTAAGGGCTAAGTAAATGAATGGGTCTGTTTAAGTTACTACTTCACACAGTCGTAATGCAGCAAATGCCACAATGATGACTTGACAGCTACAGTGGAAATCATGTCTATGTCTGTTTGTGATGTGGTTTGCCTGATGTGTGTTTCAGTACTGTAAACACTGTTTCTGCATGTTTGCGCGTGTGTGTGTGTGTGTGGCGCGTCTCAGAGGCGGACTCCCTGCAGTGGGAAGTGCCTCACCTGGCGTGCTCTGTGTACTACGGGGCGCTGAAGGACCTGCCTGCCATGGTGCGCCTGTGGTGGAACAGCCAGGAGAAGCGTGTGGTCAGCACGGTGGACAAGTTCACCAGCCGCTACGTGAGCAGCGTGCTCTCGGCCCAGGAGATCGCCTCTGTTCACGCCAGCACACAGACCTTCGACAGCATGACGGTACATCTCAACGCTGCCCCCCGACTCCCTTTTCTCCTCACTCCACTGTATTCTCCCTGTTTTTCTCTCTCTCTCCCACAGCCCTCTCTTTCCCTTTTTCCACACTTCTGTTTCTGCCACCACCCTCTCCTCTCCTCTCCTTTTCTCTCCTCTCCTCTCCTTTCCTCCCTTCTCCTCTCCTCTCCTCTCAGCAGGGACTATACAGATATAATATTATGCCACTGCATCTCCAACATGAATTAGGGAGAGTGTGTGTGTGTGTGTGTGTGTGTGTGCGCAGAGGTCTTGTATATGCTAAAGCCTCCCTGATTTTGGGCTCATAGTTTCTTATCTTCTTAATCTACCTGTGCGTGTCGTTCCTGTCCTGCGTTCTCAGGTGAAGGCCCGCACCACCACACGGGAGGTGATTGCCACCTACTCGGTGGACGACATCTTCATCGAGCTGGTCATCCAGCTGCCCCCCAACTACCCGCTGGGCTCCATCTCCGTGGAGAGCGGCCGCCGCGTTGGCGTCGCAGTGCAGCAGTGGAGGAACTGGATGCTCCAACTCAGCACCTACCTGACACACCAGGTGAGAATGCCCGTCAACCTTTATGATTGTACGCCTACAACACCTGACGCACCAGGTGAGATTGCCCGTACACCTTTGTCATTGTACGCCTACCTGACGCACCAGGTGAAATGCTTGCACACATTACCTACCCTAGATAGGAAACACCTGTGTTCATACACACACATCACTTGTGGCAGCCAGAACATGTATGCATAATAGGATAGTAATAGGATAGGAAAGCACTAGTGGAGATTAGTATGAGTAGTGTGAGTACTACAAGTAGAGTGTGTACTTAATGTATTGCATACTTAACATGCATCTTGCCGGGGGTGTGCAGAATGGGAGCATCATGGAGGGCTTGGCGCTGTGGAAGAACAACGTGGACAAGCGCTTTGAGGGCGTGGAGGACTGCATGATCTGCTTCTCCGTTATCCACGGCTCCAACTACTCGCTGCCAAAGAAAGCCTGCCGCACCTGCAAGAAGAAATTCCACTCTGCCTGCCTGGTGAGTCAAAAGACACCCACACAGACTTAAGACCAGCACTGGCTCACAGCTAGCTGGTGAAAAGATCTGTGTGTTTTATTTGTGTGTGTGCGCGTGTGTGTGTGCGCGTGTGTGTGTGTGTGTGTGCGCGCGTGTGTGTGTGCACGCGCGTGTGTGTGCGTGTGTGTGTTTATGGATGTTCAGGTACATTCAAGTACATTCTTGGACAAAACTTTTGACTATTCACTATGCAAAGTAATAATTCATTGTGTGTGTGCGTGTGTGTGCTTCTTTTAGTCTATGATGTAAATCCATGGTCAAAAATGTACTTGGAAAGCAGTTTGAATGTTTCTTTTGAGAAGCAGTGCATTTGTGCTCTTCTGCCAGCAGTCAGACTTTGTTGAGTTCTTTTCAGGCTTAATGATCACAAATATGGCCTCATATTTTCTCTCCACTTCTCTCCGTTTCACAGTATAAATGGTTCACCTCAAGCAACAAGTCCACATGCCCGCTGTGCCGAGAGACCTTCTTCTAGTCCTCTAGTCTCTGTGAATGCCTTGAAGGAATTCAATGCCTTTGAACAGACAGGGGGAGAAAGAAGTGACTTGAAGTACCGTGGAACAGTGGCCTCCAAAGGTCTGGATCGGGTCACCCATCCTCTTCCCTTTTGTCAGGGAGAAGCAGGGATCATGTCTGGCTCTGCTCCTAGCCACCTGAGCGGAACCGCACAGAACACCCAGTCAACCCGTTCAGACGTCGTCATGGCAACAGCTTTGCGTTCATGAGCAATTCCAAGGACAGATGGTGCCGACATAATGCTGACTTGTTCAAAGGAAATGTAAAAAAAAAATGTGTTAACTTTAGTTTCAAAGCCAGGATACAGAATGGACAAATGAGTTGTATATAGTAACATGATGGGTTTATTGTTTTTAATTCAATCATGAATCCAAATAAAAGCCATTATCATCTTAATGCCAGCTTGCGCTCAAAGATGTACAGTGCCAGCCACATTTTTGTTATTAAAAAAAGCCCCAAGCTCCATAACTAGAGAGATGGCAGAAGCTCCTTTTTGAAACTCTGCTGTCTCGCTTTTGAGTTTTGATTTGGTCATGGGCAAGTTTCTAAATCAAAGAACTCCACATGTAGAGCAAAGAGCTTAGGGAGGATTGTGGGATCAGGTCCAACTTTTTACCATTAAATCATTTCTTGCATTTAATTTTAACATTTCATTGTGGGTTTTTTTTTGGGTTAAATGCTTTGTGACTCATGGTATTATTAAACAAAAATATGTTGTATATTAGACTCTCTCTCTCTGTCCCTCTCTCTCTCTCTCTTTCCCTCTCCCTCTCTTCGGGGTTTATTTTTCTCTCTGAGGGATTACTGCCAGATGTGCTCAAGAGACTTGATGAGGCTTATTTACTAATATTTACTGTGCTCTCAGGCTGGGAGTCAATGGAGCATCCAAGCGGAGGAGAGAGATTCACAGAGATTAAAAGTTCTCTTTGAGATTTGGCCCTCTTATCTGTGATTGAAATCAATAGTAGTTAAGACCACAATGAGCCACAAGTAGACTGAATTGCCAGCCGAAGGGGTAATGAGGAAATATATCCGTAACCTGCCGCCAACACCATCATCCTTACACTTAAAATGAAGAAAAGTTGACAAGGGGGGGAAAAAAAAGCCGTTGGTTTCAAGGAGTCTAGCAGGAGTGTGGAGACCAACTCGTTGGAAGGTTTTATTTTCCCCTCTCCCTGCCCCCATACTGCCAGTTCAGGAGGGGAAAAAAAAAATCAAACTTTCCCCCTGAACTTTTCCCCCACCCCTCTCCCATCAGAGACACTTTCAGGTTTATTTACCACTCAAAATGCCAGCATTAATTAATGGGTTCACAAAAACTGTCCTCATTCTTAGTAACGTCCTAATTAGATTGCTGTGATTAGAGCCAAATGCTCGTGTTTATCGGGTCTGGTCTGTCTCCTTTCTGTTTGAATAATTGATTTGCCTAATGGCCTCTTTGCGATCATTAGAGATGCTTGTTTTGGAATCATTATAAAAATGAATACATTATCTGAGTGCTTTGGCGCAATCATTGAGAGACTTCGTAATACTCATTGATTGATCTTTCATCTATGCTATATACCAGCCCTTTAAGCTAACGAGGATTTTAACCTTTCCTGACTAAATCTCATTGATGTAAACACTGGTCTGCACCTTAGGGACTATGACAAATGATGCCTCTGACACTAGATGGCAGCATTATTTCTTAGAAATCATTTATTAGATTATAGGACGTGTATGAGTAAATAAGTTAGCATTTTGGAAAAAAAAGCAAAGTTAATTCTGATGCTGTTTTAATTTGCTCTCGTAAGGGCTGTTGTAAATTAGATACTGATGACATACTGTCAACCATAGGAAAACCATAGTCTTCTTGCACAATTGCAATGAACTCTTTTATATGCCATTACATCAGATTGGCACAATAACTGCCTGACAAAACACTGTAGGCTACTGCACTTTCTTCATGCTCATCCTTATGGCTGTGCATCAAACTTCTTCATCAAGCTGTGTGTAGCTAATCAGTAAAACAGTTTTTGTTGGCAGTTGCTAAAACATTTGGTCGCTGGGTTATTTGTTTGAGTTTCATGTGGTCCAATTGCAGGAGAACACACACTCTGGCTCTCACTCACTTCAGTATGTCCTCTCAACCACATGGCTTTCAATATGTATTTATCTGCTAATACTTGCGTGTTTTATTTTATAACACTGGATTAGAAACTCAACATGCAGTAATCACACCGAGTTTGAGTTCTATCTGGAAAGTCGGCACATTAAATGCATTACTGTGAACGAATGAGTTGGCTATTTGTGATTTTGGCTAGATAGGATCTTTTTGTGCGCAGGGATTTATTTTTCATTAAGAAAATGGGGACAACTTGAACTGTTGCTCTTACATTTTTATGCTTCCCTCTCTCCCTCCTTCTGTGAATGTGTGTGTGTGTGTGTGTGTGTGTGTGTGTGCGCGCGTGTGTGTGTGTTTACAGTGCAAGGTAGGGTAAGTGGCGAGAGATGTAGAAGGTAGTGTGCATGTGTGAATGAAGGGATGAGGCTTCATGGCCAATTTAGTGCAGGCGGCTGCTGTAGGGACTTGGCATGAGTCTAGTTAATATTCCGTCCATCTTGACCCATTTGAGGTGTGCTGTCACTGGCGGAGTCACTCGGCACGCATAGCTGCAGGCTCTTCTGCTGCTCCACTCAGCTCTCGAAATAGCAGACTTGTCAGTCCCATTCCAGCTGCACAATGAAACCAGGACAAGTCTTCCTTCTCCTCTCTTTCTCTCTCTCTCTCTCTCTCTCTCTCTCTCTCTCACACACACACTCCTCTTCTGTCTGCTTCTGTCTTTCTTTCTTTCTACCTTTTCCTCTCCTCCCACTGTTTCTCCTCCTCCATCTTTTTTTTCCTATTATCAGCATTAATGTAGCCAATTTTCATGAGCACCATCTTGGCAGAACCTTTCCAGAGGCCTCCGTTTGGAGCTCTCGTTTTGTCCATTCAAATTTTGCTTGTGGCACTTCCTCCCCCCCTCACTGAACTGCTCTTGTTTGACACTGGCTGGTCACCTCTAGGCCAAACTGCTACTCTCTGACTGCACGCCTGTCCCTCTGTTTGGAGGATGTGATTGTGCAGTGGAAAATCAGCATTTGTGACGGAGCTGGGCCCAAATTGATGTGGATGATTAGAAAGTTGCTGTTCAGACTGAACACGGTTTTAGGTCTGCACTCACTGCCATTAGCCTATGTGTTTGAGGTTTGAGTTACCACATTCACAGAATACTGCATTTCAAACCACATGGGCTGTACATCTTATCTAGAATAATAGGTAGAATTTTGTGCTTTTAGCATTTTGTGTGTGTGTGTGTGTGTAGAAAGCTCATTTCCATGAGCACCTCTAAATTAATGGGCAAATTGCAATTATGAGCCACTGACTATTCTTACACTGAAAGTTGCTGATGTTACAAAATGGCTGTCACTATAACACATCACAATTTTGTTCAAAAAGAATAATGAATTAAGAGAACTTTTTTTGGTTACATTTTAAAGCATTAAGCAAATCCTAATTGCCAATTACTTTTAAACGTAATCCAAAATAATCCAAAAATCCCAAATGAGCTTTAAAATACTTCATTTGATGGGCCTTTGGAGCATGAAGCTTATTTAAGTGTATCATCTCGATACGAGACTTTTGAACAACTTTCTTGTTTCCTGTTTAGACTGTGCCTTACAGGTATTGAGGCTATTGAGACAAGTCACTGCAAAGTGAAATCTTTGTTAAGTGTCATACATTTCTGTAATACTAAGCTCAAAGGTAGGTTGATTTATCTTTTATGTGCATCTATCTTCAAGGGTAAAGCCACTAGAAGAGAAAAAAAAAATCTAATAAGGCCTGCCACTTTTTACGACTTCAAAGCAGATGTCTCTCTTTCGCATTCTAACAAGGTCACAACTGTCAACCAGCATTCTGTTGGGCCAAGATGAACTGTAGCTGAGGGAAACAAAATTTCTCATTGCTACTTGGAATTCTGCTGCTGAGAGAGAGACAGAGAGAGAGATGGTGAATTCAGAGTCCTGCTGTAGACTTAATATTGCTTGGTGTGTGTGTGTGTGTGTGTGTGTGTGGAGGGGGTGTAGAGGGTTGCAGGAAGACCTGTCAAGGAACAATTTCACAGATAAATGTCTGTCCCACAACAGCCTTCAGAAGTGTGCAGTGTTCATTTCTCTGTGTTTATTTCTTTCTGAAACTTTGGCTGATGGAGTTGCACAGTTGTCTTCAGGTCCTGTGAATGAGCTCGGGAGCGCTGGACAAGAGCCATCCAAGAGCAGGGGTCTCAGGGAGACGCACACTGCCTCACCGCCCTCACTCTCATGCAGAAGACAAATATTCAACGCAGGTCTTCCCTTTGCTACAGGACCTGGACATCTTGGTTGTCATCTCTGAGAAAGTAGTCTTTTCCCTTTTTTCCCACCCTTTTGTCTTCTAATTTTTGTTTGTCTTCTTCCTGATCATCCTCTTCTTCTTCTTCTTCTTCTTCTTCTTCTTCTTCTTCTTCTTCTTCTTCTTCTTCTTCTTCTTCCTCCACAAGTTTTCCCCCATTTATTCATCCACCTTCTTTCAAAGTGTCAAATTACAACAGGCTTCAACTCCTTTGGGCTTTTTGCACCTTGATAATTATTCCCCCAAAAAAATCATCAAGGACAAAAGGTATCAGAGATATCACACAAGGGGCTAGAGTGACCCAGAAATCCTCTCCTGAAGACGCTATTGGCTCCAGGCTAGTCTGACAGGATCTACGTAAGTACCTTTTTTTTTTTTTTTTTAAAGTCGATGCCCAGGTACACCTCTCTCCACAGGACATAATTACTGTTAACAGAAAGCCATTATATTATGGGGGAAAAACAGACTCATCTGCAGGTGGAGGAAATAAAGGGCTAATTGAAAAACAGTAATTAAAGCGGCAGGAAGCTGAGCTCGGAGGGCCCGAGGCCTGCAAGCCCTGTGGAGAACACGGTTCAACCGGAGGTTACCAGCTTGGTCTCGTTTCCCTCCCCACGGACCGCCTGTGCCATGAAGCGCCTCTCTCACTAGTGACTGCTCTTAGACAAGAAGAGGAGGCCGTTTGCAATCTCTGCCGATCTAAAATTGAAGTCCCATTTGGGTGCGATTACTGTACCTTGCGAGCTAAAGGTTACTGATCAATGCCTCAGCCACAGCAAACACTCTTCACTAAAATATAAACTGCTAAGAGTTTTCCTCAAGGCATCTTGTATCATAATGGGCAACTTCACAGCAGGGGCATTTCTCCTTGTGAAAACAGCCTTGACTGACTCTGAATTTCAAGTTTTATTTGAAAAGAAGAATGTTTACTGAAAAAGAAATGTGAGATGGTAGTGGCAAGTTGGTTAGGCCTACTAGTTTCAACCAGCATGACAGTTCCTCCTTTCTGTACCCAGCAAACAACCCAAACTGTCTTGGCAGAAAACTAGGCCACATCTGCCCTCTTTCACATCTCGCATCCTTTCAAATGTGTCGCCTCCACTGCATCAGACACCGGACTGTTCAGCAAAGGAGTGTCCGTCAACTCAACATTCATTTCACTCTCGGCCTGCCCACAGAAGAGAGAATAAAACTGGGCCGCACCTGCTAGGTGTTATGTGCCACACACACACACACACACACACACTTCTTCTCAGATCAGCCCTGTCGCTCTGTAGGAGGCCCTGTCAAACTGCCCGCTCCAATTGAAAACAGAAACCTCAGACTTTTTTTCTCTGTCAGGCCTTTCAAGGACTCCACCATCTGCAGAGGGAGCTTGAAAGCAGCCTGTGTGTTAATGCACTTTGTGACGCTCGCTTCACCTGTGCTATTACACTCAGAAAGTTTAGAGACATATTGACTTTGCTACGTATGTTACTTGCTATGCAGTGGGGATATGAAGGCTATCTGTGCCCATTGACTGAAATAAAAGCACAATTTTGTGAATTCAACACTGATCATGGGGAATTTGCATAGACCTGACAATGAATTCCATTCACTTCTGTACAATCTTCATTCTTTTACACTCAATTTAAATTGGGTTTATTTCCATTCATATTTATTCATTAACTTACCAAGACTGACTGCCCTTACTAGTTTAAAATTGTGCTTTGAACGGCTGTCAGAAGTTACAAAACTATCCTTGTCTTTTTGGAACTTCAGTATTGACAAACAATTGTTTGTTGGAGACAGAGATGTTCACAAGTCCTTTTTTCCAAGTCCAAGTCAAGTCTCAAGTCTTTGTGCTCGAGTCCAAGTCAAGTCTCACGTCTTTGAGGGGCAATGCCAAGTCAAGTCCCAAGTCTTTCGTCCCAAGTCCAAGTCAAGTCTAAAGTCTCAAATGGC
>JASCQY010000388.1:13079732-13090920 GCA_030264315.1 Sardinella tawilis | reverse complement strand
CAATTAGCATTTGTTTTTGGTATTATTCTTATTCTTATTATTAATATTATTATTATTATTATTATTGCATTCTATGTAAATTAAATTCTATGATATTCAGTCCAACAAACTGCACATATAATGCAAACACAGATTTCTTTGTATTCAGAGCCACATTGGTGTATGTCAATTACAAACTTGTCATATATAATAAAATGGTAGAGAAGATAGAACAGATGATGCATCTTCTTTTCCATTAGGCTATGGATTATGGTTTTGACACACTTGAACTATTGAACTAATAGTTCACTAATTCACTACTTGAAAATGATTTTTCTTCTATTGTGCATGAAAAATCTTTGTAAGTGAATAGATAATTGTATTCAAGTCTCAACTGAAGTCCCTTTGAAGTGTTCAAAACCTGACTTTTCAAATGTAAACTACTTGGCACTACCAATGGGGCTTCCATCCTGTTCTCCACCCTTTGGGTCTTTAAAATCTCACTCTGGTGAAAAGCATGTGTGCTCTCCTTAATGCTGTGCTCATACACATACACCCTGGCCATTCTGGGGGATGGAACGCTATAATGTAAGGATATGATTTTCAGTCAAATATGAAAGATAATTCTTAGCCATTAAATAAATTCCCCTCTAACACTAACTTCACGCCAGTATATCAGGAAGTTGTTGTGAAATTGTATAGGAAACAACTTCTTGTTTTCGACAACACAAAAGTCGACAGCACAAAAAAAAACAAGTGGTAAACAGTTTGAAAGCTCCAAAGAAATTTTGAGTACAGGTTGCCATGACCTAGGTAGTACATTCCAAACAGCAAAAACAAACACCACTTTAGTCTGAGTATACACACACTGTCTAACTAGTGAATCATTATCTTAAAGGGTAGACAGTCACAAAACAAATTGTCAAGTGTATATGTGACTAGTACACACACATAGTGTGTGAGAGAGTAAAATGTTCAACTTACTTGTCATCCACATGTAAGCTTGGGGGGCATTTTATAGCCAGCCATGTCTTCCACTGTTGATGTCGTACTTTGTACACTTGGCCAAATCCGCCAGAGCCAATCTTTTCCCAACTCCCAAACTCGGCAGAGTCAAACATTTTCAGTAGCCCCATGTTCCCTGGGGAGTTCTCTAACACATCCATCTTCTTGGTTCTTCTTAAAAAAGTTTGTTTTGTGAGGCAGGTAAAACAAAAAGGGAAATCCTTGATGGTTCTCTCACTTTCACCAGACCTTTCGTCTCTCTCCCTCTTACCTGAGCTAACTGTGAGCTCTTCCTTGTTTTTTCCACCACCTTCAGTCTGCCTCAGTGAGATTCCTGTCTGGCCCTGCCCACTGAGCAGGTGAAGGGAGGGGAGGGGTTTGGCCTGCTGTGACATCACATCCTGTAATGTGTAACACTAAAGTCAATGCGGTGTGTGTCACACAGGTAAAACAAAATGGAGACATTATCGTCTCACCTTCCACCTCCACTTTATGTGCTGTGCTTCACCCCTGACACCCAGCACCTGAGCATCCAATCTTTGGCCTTCCATCGCGAGTGTCTGTTTATATTGTTACCGTAGGCCTATCTGGGACATTTGACACTGGTGGAATGCTGAGCATTGAGAGGGAAAAAAACCTTCTCATTTTCCCTCCCTCAGAGAATCATTCCATACTCCTCTCTTTCAGCATAAGCCAATAGAAGACAGCAGGCCCAGGGGGGAACTTCACAACCCCCCCCCCCCCCCCAAAAAAAAAAAGCTTGTTATGTGATAGGCCAGAGACTCCAGTCACTGTAGCATACCCACGACTGGGGGGGGGGGGGCACAGGCCCAGCTCAAGTCAGTCATGGCTGGCTGACCTTCTGCCGCCATAAGCCACAGCACTCTGCTCCATCTGACTGAGTGTCTGGCTTTTGTCTTTACTGGGCGTTAGGACATCACACTGACTCAGCTCCTCTCTGACTGACTCACTGATTCACGCACCCATTGTCACTACTGTACGCAATACGCCTCTTAAAACTTTGATTGTCACAGCTGCCACATGGACACTGGTCTGAGGTGTGACACCTTGAGGTAGGTCTCTGTACACAACGTAATATATCTATATATAAACAAACCGGAATGTATCTACAGTATATATAAACAAACAAACAAACACACACACACACACACAAACCGTTAAAATGGTTTATGTCCAAGGGTGTGGAGGTGGGTCAACGCTTCTGAACTGTCATATACACTGTATATGATGCTATGTGCATCTATCATTTTTATCTATTTATGTATTTTAATTATTGAACGTTTCACAAAAAAATGTCAGTGAAAAAACTGTGTGTGAAAAAAACTTGCTAAGAATGCATTGATCAGTATGAAACACATGCTTGAAGATGGCAAAAAAGCTGAGAGGCATTAAGGTAGCTGTAATACTTACAAACACTGGGCTTCTGCACCAGCTGGACTAGGTCACCCACATCCCTCCACAGACAGAGACGTGATGATTACGCATTTTCTGTAGACAGAAGCAAAGCATTCGTTGATGTTAACTTTTAAAAAAATATGAAAATTATATTTAATCTGGTTTCTGGTTTGTGTTTGCATCCTAGTATAGTAAGGTAAATTGAGATGACCATTGTCAGGATTATAACAAGCCAATGAATAACATGGAATGGGGAGATAATGCTAAGCTAAGGAAATGTTAGTATATGAGATTTGGTTGCAGTACAACATTTTGCAAGACATTTTGAGATCTCAGGATCAAGATCATTCCAAGAGCAAGGTGACAGACGATTGTTGTGACTACTTACTCGGTCACTAATTCATTAGTTGTATTTAATATGCTCAGCATTAATATGCATTTTCCAATAACTTAATTATCTATTTGTTTTACAAAGTATAGTAGTATTGAAAGTATGCTATTCCCAGGTCACAGGTAAAACATAGATTATGCTGCTGCAGCACCCCCTTCTGGTACTCCAAAGCATGTGATGCTAGACCTACAGTAATCTCATGCAGAGGTAGTGCAGTCTACTGTAGTTTCAAACACTGATAAAGGATTAGGTAAAGTTAGAGTGGAAGGCTATGGTAAATTAGAAACCATTACACAGCAGAGCATTCATGTGAGACATAGTCTATTTATTTATTTGTTGATTTATGGCATTTCTGTGTTCTTCATGATCTAATGTCATTGTTTTCCATGCTACGGCTGTGAAGCTGCACACAGAATGCACATGAACTGGACTCCATTCACATACACACAAAGAAGGTCAAGTCAAAGCACAAGTCAATGCGTACCTTTATCCTTTCAATGCTTTGAGGAATAGGCTAAGCCTTGGTATAAAAAGACATTTTTGTTTCATTTCATAAAAATAAACAAAACCTCATCAACAATCATATACACATCTACTGCTTTAAAGACAGCACATTTCTCAGGGCAGCAAATCTTCTGTAACATTTCTTTTCTTATGTCCAGATGACCATAATCCATGATAAAGAATAATGCCATCAGATTTGACAAGAGAAACAAACGAAAAGATAGTGCACTTTCGCTTTTGATCACATGGTTATTAAGGCAATTTGATAAACAGAACCCAGTCTTTGGTTCAAGTTGAAAATGTAATCAATAGTCAGTTTAGTCTGTGATGACTTTCACTCACTTAAGTTATGCAACTGTGAGTATTGCTTTTGAAGGCATAGCAATGCAGCCAGCACAGATGACAGCGCCACTGGAGAACACTGCTGAAAAAAGCTTTTGAAGACCATAGCAGATTAATAAGATCCTTCAGCAGTAGTAAACATTTTCCAGAATGGGACCCCAGCTTAGTTCATTGTCTTCTAGTTAATAATGGTCTGGCCTGGCTTACAGGAGACGTCCAATGTGAATCACTTCATAGCCCTGCTGTGCCAGTGCTTTCAGTGGGGAAAGGAATGAGAACATTTGATACAACATGGACAGAATAGTGAATTGGCAGCTTACGCTACACAAATAAGACAGAGAAGAAAAAAAAACAAAAAACTTTCAGTTGAATTTTCCAATGCCCCAGTTAGTGAATGCTAGCTAGTGGTTCGCTATTCCATCTATGTTAAATGATCTGGTTCTTTTTCCTAAAGACGCCATTCAAAGACACTGAACAACAGGACTATGCATTGATTCACACCAGCTTTCTTCTTCAAGAGCAGCAGTAGAGGTAGTGGTTCTGTTTCATAGCAGTGATCAGTGATGGCACAGATAGAAAACTGTGCCTTAAAACAAACAAACAAACAAACAAAAAAAAACATAGCAAAGGGAGAAAAATTGCTTAACAAAAAAATTGGTACAGAATCGTGTCAACATGCAGCTTTTAACTTGTGATGGCACAATAGTGTATCCAGCACTATACAAACGACGTTCATGTCTGTAGTGGACACGGACATGGGCATGTGCGTAGTAAACTTACTTCAATGGCTTCATGAATCTTCACAACCATCTTGTTCAAAAACAAGATTTCATGACATAATATGCTGTAGAACAACAGCAGGAAGAAAGATGACTGAATTGAGTCTGAAACGTCCTCAGCTCAGAACGTTCTGGAAGTGCATAGGGGTGACGTGAGGAGTGGGTCCAGGCACAAGGTTGAGTGTATATGGCATAGATTTCAATACAGTACATCCATCACCCATAGGCAGACCTCAGCAGAGCTCAGCGCGGTCAGTGTGTGAGCCGGCAGAAATGGTGGCCTTTCAGTAGCTGAACATCTGCTGGGCCGCTGTGGCCTGCTGCTGCTGCTGCTGCTGCTGCTGCTGCTGGGGAGGCCCAGCAGCCTGGACCTGGATTTGCTGCGCCTGCTCCACCACCACTTGCTGCTGCTGGGCCAGCTGCGGCACAGCGCCGGCCCCCGCCTGGACCGAGACTGGGACCGGGGCACCCTGGGAATCCGTCTGGCCGGCGTCCAGGGCCCCGGCGGTGGCGATGTGCTGGCCCTCGGCCGGGGTGACGGGTCGCCACGTGAGGGCCGGCTGCTCCAGCTGGTGCGAGATGGGATTGACGAAGGTGGTGAGGTTGATGAAGTGAGCGACCGACGGGGTCCCCGCCGCCCCCGCCACCGCGCCGACCGACGCCGGCGTCCCCGCCACGGCGCCTCCGGCCGTATCGGCGGTCAGCTCGGGGGGCCGGTTGTGCAGCATGGCTGAGCCGCTGACCGTGTCAAAGGTCACGGTGAGGATGGAGTTGTCGAGCGTGAGCGGCCGCTCGCTGGGGGTCAGCGGCCCCACCGTCACCGGCTGCAGGCTGGTGAACTGGGCCGGAGCGCCGCCGCTGATGGACGCCACCGTGATGCTGGGCAGACCCACCGAGTTGGACGGCGAGGAGGCCGACGACGTGCTGGGCTCGGCCAGGACCACCACCTGTGATAAGACAACACGCCTGGCATGTCAGCAGTGGAAAACTGGAGGACTAGTGTCTGTTGGTTCATTTCCTATCAATGCAATGTTACAGAACTCAACGTGAACTGAATGACAACACTGTCTAAGATGTAAGCTGTGTAAGATGCCTGTGAAGATTTGCTTTGGCAACTCTCAAACACGGACATGCGGTACAGCATTAAAGCAAAGGTTCCAATCATAGCACTTTTACGAGCTTGGTCTGTGCTGTCTATAGCAAGGAAAGCAAAATAATTTGGAAGAACATAGACTGAGTGGCGAGCGTGCTGTTTACTCATATTTCATGGAACAGGCAAGCTCAGTTTCACTTTCATTTTCCGTGTTCCATGGGGTTAGTGCAAGCTGCTTGGTCTACGTTGTTCCAAATTCATTTGCTTTACTTGCTATCGACAGCACTTACCAAGCCCATATGACAGCGCTATGATTGGAATTACTCCGAACCTTTGCTTTAATGCTCTGAGGTGCGATATGACTTGACACTATTTTTTTCTGGTAAAGCATTTGAGCAGGAAATAACAGAAAATAATTCTGTGCATTCAATGTAGCGCTTCCCCACTTCTCACAATCTCACCAACAACATAAATCTACTTCAACAGAATGTCTTAGTCTTTCTATTCATGCGCAGCTGTTAGTCACAGCCCCATCATGCCCTGGGAGTGTGTCTGCCTACTCAGTGATGGCTGTGCAAACACACACACACACACCTGTTGTATGCTCTGCACGGCCGAGCTCGTCTCATCGCCCACCGTCCCCACGAAGCTGGCTCCTTTGGCCGTGAAGTCGGCGTAGTCGTCGGAGTCGGACGTCAGCTCGGGGCCCTCGGGCTGCAGCTTCTGCTTCTTCTTGGGCGGGCGGGCGGAGCGGTGGCCCTTCTCTCCGGCCAGAGACGCCTTCTCCAGCGTCAGCGTGGGCTGGGGACACGCAGATCCCAAACCACAGGTGAATACATATGCTGACTAACACTATTCCAGAGACATTTCATTCATTCATCCAGATCCATTCATTCATTCATTCATTCATCCTCCTTTCCCACAGCACCAACCTGCACAATGCTGATAGTGGAAGCATCGATGGTTGACGTTCCATGAAGGTGGTCAAAGTCGTCAATTCTCACCGTTATAACCTGAAGATACACATAAAAGAGGGAGTATTTTGTAAAAAAAAAACAAAAACAAAACAAAACCATGGTGAAACCAATCAAGCATACCATCTCAAAGAAGATTTGTATTGCTCTAGCCTAATCTACTCTATGGCAAGCACATGTATACTGAAGTCAGCTGTGAAGGAGCTTCAAACACGTGTGCATACATCCTTGTGGCTGTGCTGGTGGCTAGTCACCTCGGGGTGCTTGCGGCGCATGTGGCGGTTCATGGAGGCCCGCGTGGACACCTTGGTGCCGCACAGGTGGCAGCTCTGGGCCTCCACCTTCTCGTGGGTCAGCTGCATGTGCTTCTGCAGCATGTACTCCGTCACGTACTTCTTATCGCACACCACGCACGACCACGTCTTCCCCACTGGGGCCAACGAGCAGGGAAAGAGGAGGACAGAGATATGATTAGTGATGGGACAGGCCTTGACATTAGAAAGCTTCTGAGCACTTGAGTACTGTACATGTCAATAAAGCCAGTCAAAGAGAGAGAGAGAGAGAGCGCACAAGAGAGAGAGAGAGGGAGAGAGAGAGAGAGGGAGAGAGGGAGAGAGAGAGGGAGAGAGAGAGAGAGAGAGAGTGTAAGGGGTTTAGTTACTGCTGAATATTGGCAGTCCGAATATTAAGCAGTGATAGTAGCAGAAGTTGGCTCGTGTGTGACAGAAAGCATAATTCCACTTATCTGCTGACTGAGTCAGTTTGTGTCAAAGTCAAAGTAGCAGAAGTGTGTGTGTGTGTGTGTGTGTGTGTGTGTGTGTGTGTGTTGAACATACCTGTGTGGATGAGCTTATGGGTCTCCATGGTGTTCCTCTCACTAAAGGTCTTTCCGCACAGCTCACACATGAAGTCCTTGATGCCTGTGCAAACACACATACACACACACACACACACACACACACACGCCTCCTTTAGACTGAATGATGAGGTCAAAATATTGTGTCGTTCTAGATGAGACCAACAGGTGCACAGCAAGCAGAGGCAGACACTGGGGCAGGGTAGGCCAACAGTTGTACAGCGATGAAAGGAAACAGAAGATCTGGCTCTTGTCTGGTACCTGTGTGTCTCTTGTAGTGTTTGAGCATGTTGACTTTCTGGGCAAACTTGCGATTGCACTCTTTGCACTCGTACTCTTTGATGCCCTTGTGCAGCTTCATGTGGTGCCTGAGGGCGTGTTTGGTCTTCATGCCTGCCAGGGGAAACAAGAGATCCCGCTCCACATGTCAGCCAAGGTCACCGGCGCGCGGCCAGAGAACAACACACACAGGAGAGGTTCGGGAATCCCGGTAAAACAACACTGTCCTTTGTTTGATCTCTTGAGGCTTGTAGTCCAGGCTAATGTCGCACTGGACTAGCATCCTCCAGCCAAAAAGACCTTGACACAGTGGCATAGCAACAGGGAGGCTAAATGGCATGTAGCAACAAGGAGGCTAAAACACTCCGGTGCTGCTTTCAGTTGTTAGTACATCTGATGTGGTATCAGGTGGTGAGGCTTACACACCTATCAATTTTTGGGCCTAGTACTGACCATTCAGTAAGTGTTAGCGACCAGTTAGCTATGCGGTTTGTGTGCTGTACCAAACTTTATTTTTCTTTTTCCTTCTGACAGCACTTGGTAAGGTCAAACAGCAGGGCTATGGCTGGAAGCACTAGTCTGGACTATCGCTTTAAAGGAGTTATCCGGAGTCAATCAACCCGTAGCCCTGTTGTCTGAGGGTATCATCATAGGTATCAGAACGACAGCAGTAGGTACAACGTAGACCGAATTTGCAAACTGGCCGATAACGCTAACAGATAGGAGCATGTCAAAACGAAACTGACATGCCCTAATCAGTTAGCGATGGCTGCTGTTTCGCCATTCGGTCTACCGTGCATGAAAATCTGTCGTTCTCATACCTATCGATAGCACATAGCAACATGAAACAACAGGGGTATTTGTTGATTGACTCCGGATAATTCCTTTAAGGTGATGTTACACTGGGCCACTTTTAGGGCTAAGTTGCTAGGCAACCTTCCTGAGTCTTGATGTTTAGTAGCTTTCCTATTGATTCTGGCAATTTCCTGTTGATTTTTCTTTTCTTTTTTTTTTTTTAACAGGAAATGTTTAAACAGCACCAGCGGCATCCGATCATGTTACCCTCTGGCAACAATAAGGTCCATTTATCTCCCTGCTTACACATACCACAAGCTGCCTGGCAACATTCCTGGCCTATGCTGTTTAGCTACTTTTGTAGTAATACATGCTTGTTCCTCTTACAACTTTCCTATTGATTTTATCACCAGATCTTCGATACTAGGAACCAATCAACCAATCATCAACTGTCTACCAATAAAAAGTTACCCCATGCATCTCCCCTTAACCAACCACTACCCCCCTTTCCTTTCCTACTGTACATCTCATCATGTGTGTTTACCTTTGCCGCACTCTGCACACAGGAAGTCTCGGATGTTGTCATGGACGCGGAGGTGCTCCTTCAGCATGTCTTTCCTAGCGAAGGACTTCCCACACTGCTCGCAGCTGTGGCTCTTCACTCCTGGATGTGGGAGGACACAGATCAAAGAAATAGTCAACAATAAATAATAAATAATATATAAATACTTTGTACGCCGATTCTCCCTAGGTTCTAATGATTAGAAAGTACTTGGATGGCAAGACATGTATCATCCACTACCTTTGCCTGGGTTTTAATCATAGACTGTATGTTTTAACAGACAGACATGACTATGAAGTGGATTCTAGAACAGAATGGAACGTTGGTGCTCCAGAACTGAGCTGGATTCGGGCCAGATAAGGCCCACAGTCAGATTGGCTCTAGATGCTTGGACAGGACTCTTGTCCTATAGTGCTTATGCTTGGGTTGTAGGACACATTATATCCCATGAGATGAGCTGCATTGGCCTTACCAGTGTGGATGATCTTGTGTCTCTCCAGGTTGCCTATGCTGTTGAAGATGCGGCCGCACATTTCACACGGGTGGATGTAGCTGCAGGGAAGGCAAGCAGGGAAGAGGAACAGAGGAGAAGAGCTGAACTACGACTCCTCTTACGAATCACCCCCACCTCCACCTTCACACACACACACACACACACACACACACACACACACACACACACACACACACACACACACACACACAGACACGACTCCTTATCTTGCCGCATGAATGCACTTTCCAAGCAGCCTATGCATACAGCCTGCATTCTTATCTTCCCCTGAACAGCACGGCTTTGTCTATTGTTTGTGTTAGTCTTGTACACCTTGAGCCTCAGGCGGCGAACACAGCGGAGCTTTTTCAAACACCGTGTAGGGTTTCGTCCACTGCTTTCCGTTAGAGAGACACTGCGCAGACATTGTTTTGAAAAGCCAGGGGACAGCTTGTTATTTTATCTCCATTTCATCTGGAGCTCAAATGCCGTGTAAAGTGAGCTGAAGTGGGGCGGCCCAGCGGGCGGCCGTCTTACCGCTGGACGGCGGGGTCGGGTAGCTGCTCGCGGTGGATGACCAGGTGGGCGTTGTAGGTGGCCTTCAGGGCGAAGCGGCGGTTGCAGATCACACAGCCGTAACCCCTCTCCTTGTGCAGCTCCATGATGTGCTTCAGGTAGTCACGGCCCTTAGCGAAGGTCACCTGAGCACCGCACACCATCACAGAGAGAGAGAGTGAGAGAGAGAGAGAGAGAGAGAGAGAGAGAGAGAGAAGTGGAGTTACATAGGACACTAAAAGCTAGCTGAAATTGTACAGTATATTTACATTACATGTTGATTCACAAGTACAGTACAGTATGTCATTATCTATCTCCACCTTCTTAAGCTGGGACTGCTCTTGTGAGCATGTGCGTATACAATGAGTCTTACTTGGCATTTCTTGCAGGTGTATTTGTGATGCTCGGGGTCGTCCTTGCCATCCTCCTCGTCAGAGTTCTCGTCACTCTCTTCCATGGAGATGCCAATCTTCTTGATAAACTCCTCCCTCTCTTGTTCGTCCATCAGTGCAATGTCCTGGTCGAGAAGGAGGCGTCAAAAGGCGATGGTCAAAAAACGTCATAAACAAATTAGCACAAGATTTGCTTTTTATTAGAATGGTTATAAAACAGATGCTGTGTTTCATGTTAGTTTAATATTCATCAGATACATTTACCCAAATAGAGTTGTATTGTTTTACGGTTGTCATATGTTTCTAGCCCATGACATTAGAGTTCCTCGTACTTCACTAAATCAACTTGGACATTTATTTAGTTATTCAGTAATACTTTACTTGAGGTTTTCGACATAAGAGTGACATTAACCTGTCATAAACATGACATGACACGTATTATGAATGTGTAATGACACTCAAAAATGTTCATGACTGTCATTATTTGTCATTTGGTTTTTGTCCTATCTGAACTCCAAACAGCGTCAACTTTACATTACAAAAACCAAATGACACTTAATGACAACAGTCATGCACACTAAATAAGTGTTATTCATGTTCATGACACATGTTTATGACAGGCTCAGGTCACTCTTATGTCAATAACCTTAAGTAAAGTGTTACCAGTTATTCATTTAGTCTCTACCAAGACAAATGTGTGTTTCCATTTTAAATGTCATGTTATTGTTTGGGAGATTATTCTTGGCACTACCTTGAAGTGGACATGGATGTGG
>JASCQY010000388.1:13038053-13048967 GCA_030264315.1 Sardinella tawilis | reverse complement strand
CGATAGGTTTTCCGAATTCGAGAACTAGCCGCTACCGCTAACTGATTAGGGCATATGATACCTATCGACAGCACTCGGCAGCCTCAGGCAACGGGGCTTCGGTTTGATTCACTCCGGAGAATTCCTTTAAAGTGTAAAATACCGAACTATACCTTCAACAAATCAGCTGGCCAAGGCTTCAAAAACAGAAACAAACAAATAAACAATCTTACTGGCTGGGTTCAGGTCAACACAGAGGGATGAGGCAACTCCAGGAGTTGGCTGTTTGAGTGTACCCAGCATAGAAATTCGATTGTACTGAATAAGTATCATATCATCAACCTGGTGGAAGAACAAAGATAGTAATGGTCACAATCCATGCTCAAGTGCATCTGGACACACTTTTCACATAAAGCACTGTGGCATGGCTAAACTTGAGGTCAAATGCATACAGTAGGCCTAAGCGCTAAGGTCAGTATAACTAAGAAACGTTGTTGAAATGTCCCTTACTTTATAAAAATCTTTGACAAAGGAATCTGCAGTTGTGTCATCTTCTTGTAGGAAGGAAGGGAACAACTTGTCTTGCTGTTGCTCTGACCGAGTTGGGAAAATCTGTTGCTCTGTTGCTTTTTCTGTGTCAAAAACACAAAATGTTTATTTATTATTTATTAAAGAAAATAAAAAAGGAAATAAGTACATGGTGAAATGTGTAACACTGAATGTCTTGGAGAAAAATGGCAACATATGCATAATTTTGTTTCATCCAATTAACTATTACAATGTTTATGTTTGTGTTAAATGTTATGTAAAAAAATGGCTCACCTTCTTGTACGCAGAATAAGGAATCAGTCACAGTGATGAGTTTAGGATCAACATTTGCCCGGAACATCAACCACTTCTCAATGCACACACCAGGTGGCCTAGGGTTACATGAGACCATAATAAAACTTCTTGCCATTTTGTCATCTCTCTCTCTCTCGCTCTTACTCTCTCTCTCTCTCTGACACACACACACACACACACACACACACACACACACAAACACACAAGCCAAGGATATCCTACCTTGATTCTTCTTTACAGTCACTGAAGACCGAGCTCAAATCATCAATTTCGCAGTCCAAATTGTCACAGCAGCAACCAATATCGCAGAAGTTTGGGGTAATATCACATAAGCATTCTAGGGTAAGAGACACAACACATTGTAATTTTATTACCACATTGACATAATTACAACCAATATTGTTTCATGGCTCATAGCAGGACAAAGGTACCTGTTGGAACTGTGGGTAGTGCTGGGGTACTGGAGGTAGCACTCTCTGTAGTGCTGGCATCTGTGAAGGTGCTGTCGCTTGGAGTGCTGTCTGTAACGTCCGTGTTAAATGAAGTCGTCTCGGTGAGGAATTGCTCAGTTGTGGTTTCAAAAAAGTCCGACTGAGTAGGCATAGAATATGGACCAGTCTCTTCAGTAACGTTAACATTTGTGTTATTAACACCGAAAGGTGAATCTGTTTGATTAAACATCATTGTGGAAGTAATGCAGAGCGCAAACACCGACAACGCAGTCCAAGGCATGATGCAAAGCACCATGTGAGCATAGCTGGCATAAGTGTAAAGGTGCCTGATAAAATCTACAAGCAAAACACCAACAAAGCATGCACGTCGAGACGCTGAAAACGGTTTGGCCGTTGCTAGCAGTTGCTAGGGAAGCAGTTTCTTTCCTTGGATTTCATACGGGAGTGTCTAGAAAATGACAGCGACCTCTACCACAATGGCGTAATGACAACGGCGTCCTGTCAAAGTTCAAAGTAATGAAATGCATGACCGTTTTCAGAACATGGCATTAATTATGGTATATTAAGTGGTATAAAACATACGATGCTGTCTCAGAAACAAGGAAAGTAAATTGAAGGTTCACTGAATTCGTTATATTGTCTACCAACCCAACAATTTTGACTTAAATCGCTTCCCGTACTTCACTGGTCGTTGTTTACTGCTGAAACTCCGCCTATGTTGTTGAAGTGACGGTGTTATTTTGTCCGATTTGTCATATGGATTTTTTTTGTACGATGGATTGATTCGGCGTTCGTCCATATACGAACAACAAATTGTCATGACAATTGTCTCAACCTATGTGATGTTCATTGACAAGATTTTGTATCACAGATATTGTTTTAGTCGCGGCACGTCTCCGTGTTAGTTAGTTAGCCTTAGCTAACTGATCGTTAGCATCAGGCCGATGAAGTACGAGGCCTTTCAAAGCTAGCTGCTAGCTAACTGTTGGTGTGCGACGTAAATAAACAAGTTCCTGTAGCAAGGTTGTCTCATCTAACGTTACATCTTATACACATTTTTTTTCTGTTCCGTCTAAAAGATAATTCAAAATGAATTGTCGTTCAGAATTATTAGAGGTGTCAGTGGAGGGCAGACAAGTTGATGAAGCTATGTTGGCGTTGTTGCATACGATACTGCTACACAGGAGCACAGGCAAATTTCATTATAAGAAAGAGGGCACGTACTCCATCGGTACAGTGGGTACACAAGACATTGACTGTGATTTTATCGACTTCACTTTCGTGCGAGTGTCCTCGGACGAGCTTGACAGGGTCATCAGGAAAGCCGTTGGTGAATTTAAGGTAACGTTAACGTTAATTGGCAACTAGCTGAGCGTTAATGTGATGCTAACATTGATATCACTCTCTGAATTTATTTGACTTTTATTCATACAGGATGCTCTAAGCAACACTGGGAGTGATGGAGTTGGTCAGATTTCCTTGGAGTTTTATCAGAAGAAGAAATCACGTTGGCCATTCTCTGACGAATGCATCCCGTGGGAGGTTTGGAGCATCAAAGTGAATGTAGTGAATTTGGCCAATGAACAGGAACGCCAGATCTGTCGAGAGAAGGTGGGCGAGAAATTGGGTGAGAAGGTCATCAACATTGTGGAAGTCATCAATCGTCACGAGTACCTGCCAAAAATGCCCACGCAGTCGGAAGTGGACAATGTGTTTGACACCAGTCTGAAGGACGTCCAGCCCTACTTGCACAAGATCACTTATCAGATCACAGACTCACTTGGAGCGTCTGTAAGCACAACAATGAGAAGACTGATTAAAGACACGTTGGCATTGTAAAAGTGAGAACGCAAAATCCTTCACCATCTGTTCTGATAACATAAAACAAAGTGATTACAGGCCATTAGTCAAATAAGCAATGACCTGCTGACTTTACTATAGTAGTGTCACCACCTTGCGTCATGATCGGGCTTGACAAAACACAGGATATGCTCCACTACATTACACTATAATATTCATACATCAGAAAGTATTGAATGGGAGGCTATTCTGTTTCTAAGAAACCTACCAATTAACTAAAATAAACTTTTGTGGCTTGCTTATCAGGGTATACAAACGAAGAACACTCGAAAGACTTTTTTGCCTTTCACCATAATACTGTCTTATGTTTTGCCTTTTAGAAAATTTAACCATGGATTTACTTTGCCATAATTACTGTAAAATGTAGAGGTAGGGATTTTGGTCACAGCAGTGCACATTAGTAGGCTATTACTCCCACATCTGACAACCCTACTTTCACTGCAACAAGTAGGCCAATATTATTGTATTATCTCTTGTATATAAAAGTAATAACAGCAATTCAATCTGGATTGTAATACATGGACATCTGATTATTTTCCTACATTCATTGTATTATATCTGCATAGCTTTCCACTTCTGTCTTTAGTGTGTTGTAAAATGAATGCATTCAGTTTCCAAAAAGAAAATAAACTCGGAAGAGATACAATCCTGGTTTTACCTTGACATTCATTGAATTGCTGTCTAGTGCACGTTTTAAGTAAATTATTCATTAACATATTTTTTCTGTTACTGAAAATGTTCAGATACTGTAAGTTACTAATCTGAAAGGAAATTCAGGAACTTACATGACAATAAGGTGATTTGATTTGCATCAACAAATCTTTATTTCATAAAACAAGCACAGAAACTGTAGAAAAGAGCACTAGCACAAAAGTTTATGTAGATTCCATAAGCCACATCATTGCAATCATTACATACAAAGGTTATTGCGGCAATACATTATTAACAAAACATTTTTTTTTCTCAGAAACATAAAGTACAGATAGAAAACTGAACAGAGACCATACAAAGGCTGTCTTACATTATGACTATTTTGTCATATCATTAATTTCATTCAAGTCCTCCAAAATCGTACAATCTCAAAAATAATTTCCAAAATCTGAAGAGCAAATCTATGCTTACATGCATGGACATCCCATGTAACAAAATAAATATAGAAAAGGTTGCACCTTTCAGTTTTCCAAAATATCTTCTAAGTGGTCCCTCTTACCCGTACCCACCCGCCTTGATCCCCCCCGCCAAAAAAAACCCTTCAGTTGAGAGGAAACCATACATAGAAATGCCAAATTAGTCGACAGCGAAGCAAAATGCTGTATCCAAAATTAATGAGGTAAAGGCTGACCTGCATGGCAACACCCTCAATTCATGATTACATCCATTTTGATCATCAGTAAAAATGAAAAATATGCAGATTTTTTGTGAGCAGAAACTATAGATTGTTTTTGCCATTGTGCTTGAATAATACTTGTGCAAAACTTGTTTTGAAAAAAAAATCACACTGATTAGTAGGCCTATATAATTAAATGTGTTTGCTATTTCTGCAAACACAGGATTTCATAGGGCACATATTTCATGACTTCATATGACATCACTGATGAAGCACTCAACCATTAATAATAAAAAAAAAAACCTGTTGCATCTTGCATTGATGTCATGTCTGGGCCCTCCACACATTATTTTGTGCAACAAATTCCACTGCACTTGAGATAATTACCATGCACCACATAATACAGACGCGCTGTACAAAGTGTCAAGCCCACCTGCTAGCTATACAAATGTGTTCTTTAAGACGTATTATGTGGTCACATCTGCACAACTTAACATACAGTATAACAGTGCCATTGAAGTAAAGTACAATATATTGATATCAAATCTATAATAAATGTATATATATGTATATAAAAAAACCTTAACAGCTGATATCTAGGTTATTATATGCCTCTGTTCAGTAGCAGGGGAAATCATATCGATGGATTGCAAAGACAGAAGAGTGCTTAGCCATGTGAAATTTGTGAAGCACACAGCACAAATCCCAAACCAAATATGTTTGTCCTGGAACTGGTGAACTGTACACCATAAGAACAAACATGTGACAAGCAGGCGGATGAGCTGGGCTGTTACTGAGGAAGTGGTGGAAGTATGACAAAAAGTGCTATAGGTCAGTTAAATAGTCACCAAAGGCTGCTACACCATGGCAGTTATCCATTGACTAATTACGAAGGCAACCTTTTTTTTTTTTCAGAACACCCATCTACTGTGCCAGCACACAAGACGTGGACCATTCATAAGCAAGAGCACTTAGATAATCTAAAACTGCACCACTAATCCTAAATAAAGCACTTCCTTTGAATAAACCACTGGCTTTTCATTGGTACAAGGGTTAAGCATTACAATTCCTAAGCATAGGCCTACATACTTAAAATTTCAAAGGCAGATTGAAAGGACTCACATGAAGTAAGCAATTCATAATTATACACATTCTTGTTCAACCAAAGGCGGTAATTTGTACATTAGAACTACTGCAAAACATCTCAACTGCTCATTACCCACATAATCAGTTGAAGTTAGTATCTATTTCCGTTTGTTTCATGCTGGAAAACTCACTCAGTCCTCCGAGTTAATGTAGATAGTTGCCATAGGCAAAACAGGAACCCTTTCCTCATGTCTCTGTTTTCTATCATTTTGTGCACATTCATGAAGAGGAGAGAGTTACAGCCACCCCTTAAAGCTCCATAAAATGAAGAGAAACAAATAAACAGCCGGACCCGGCCTGACCATGTAAAGTAACACAATAGACAACTCAAATGATGATAATCTGATCTTGCTTGTGTATAAGCTGTCCCTTCTGCCACTGCGGGTTGGTGGTGGTGGTGGTGGTGGTGCTGCTGCCTTTAGGGGCGATTGTGACTCTGTTCGTGACTCCACAAGCTGAACGCCGTCTTAAAGGTTCGGTGGCACAGCTTGCACATGTACTGCCTCTTGAAGGTGAGGGCAGAGAGCGTGGGGGCATGGTAGAACAGCGTGTCGGATTCCTGAGGGCTGACAGACGTCTCTGCGCCGTCCGACTTGGACAGGGAGGGCCCATCATCACCGGATCCTTCCTGCTCGGGCCCCGGGATTTTGGTCGGGGCGGCGACGGGCGCTCCTTGCTCCTCCTCGGAGGACGCTGCCATCGAGGGAGGTGCTGCATTGGTTGGTGATACCGAAATGGACAACGGTGGCGAAGGGGACGGCGATGACGCCCGACGTTCCATCTCCTGGTGCTCCATTTCCCTGGCAGTGGCAGGCTCGTCCGCCGTGGCCACGTGCGACTGGAAGTGGCTCCAGAGCCGGAAGTTGGTCCGGAAAGCCTTGTGGCAGATGTGGCAGATGAAGGGCTTGATGTGACACAGGAGTTCCTGATGGCGCTCCAGGTCCCTGTGTGAACTGAACAGCTTGCCGCACTTCTCGCACGGCCACACGCCTGGCTCATCCAACGCTGCTGCTGCTGCGGCTGAGGTGGTAGTGCTCCTATTGGCTGCGCTTTCTCCCCTCTCACTCACCGCCTCCTCCAGGGGCTCCTCCTTCACCTGCAGTTCGCCATGCTCGCCATGAGAACCCATGCTGAGGTCCTCGGGTGTGTACGACGAGTCCTCGGAATCAAACATCGGCAGTGGCCCCGAGGAGTCGCGGTAGAAGGCCTCTTTCCGGACGCTGTCTCCCAACGACTCCTGGCGATGCTGCGGAAGGCGCAGGGGCTGAGCGTCGTCACCACCACCACCACCACCATCGGCGTCGCCGCCGTCATCATCGTGGGCTTGCCCGTGGTTCTCGTGCTGGCCGAGCGCCAGCTGCTCGCGGACAGTCATCATGTTGTGGTTGTGCACCTCCACCTGGTGGCGCCAGATGCTGAAGGAGGACTTGAAGGTGCGCATGCACTCCAGGCAGGTGAGCTTCTTGTAGTCGCAGTGGGCCTCATGGTCCCTCTTCACCGAGGGGCTGGAAAAGCGCAGGCCGCAGTACGGGCAAACGGTGGCGTGTCGGCAGCCGCGCTCGTGGTCCCCTTGCTCCATGGGAGAGGAGAGCTTCGCGTTGCAGAGCTTGCAAGGGTACACGTCCTTGCTTTGGTTCTCTTTCAGGTGGGCCATCTGGTTCGGGTCGTCTGCAGACTCCCCCCCTCGTTCCACCTGAGGGCTGTCATTTTCCACAGGGTGCATCTTTAGGTGCTGTCGGAACTGTGACTGGAACCAGAACATCTTGCCACAGTAGGGGCAGACGTAGGTCGACCTCGAGCGCAAACTCTTTTTGGCAAAAGGCTGAGTCTGTAAATTCTGTTTGTTTCTCCTGAGCTTCATGATCAATGCCTTCTTGATTTCGCGCTCCCGCACAATGTCAATCAGCTTCCGCTGGAACTTCTCATCTAGCACCGAGTACGAGCTCGAGGACGGCGCTGGGTTTTGCACCACACCATGCTGCGTCTGGCAGTGTGTCCACACTTTGAAGTTGGTGTGAAAGCGCTTGTGACATATGTCGCAGGCATATGGTTTTTCTGGGTTGTGATACATGTTCACGTGGCGATACAAACCCGCATTCGATCGAAAGATCTTTAAACAGTTCCAGCATTTAAACATCTTGTTTGGTCTCAGTTCGCCTGGCTCTTCGCTGCATTCCTCTGTGTTTGAAGTGCTCTGTGCATTAGCTGTTCCAGTGTCCTTGTGTGCGAAGTGGTGTTCGTTCACCATGCGAGACCTCTTGTACGGACTGCTGAGACCATCCGTCCTCGCCCTGCGCTTTGCAGCGTGATTAAAATAGCCTTTTGGGTTCTCATCAAAGTTCATTTGCAGGTCTCTGAGGTTGACGGGTAGGTTATCCCCTACGGTGATGCGTATGATGTCCGAGGGGTCGGCCAGCGGGCTGCTCGGCTCAGTCTTTACGTGGACGTCTGTTCCCTGACCGTCTCCCCTCTCGTACATGTTGTGGTGCCTGGGCCTGAGAATCAAAGGTGGCACGTTTTGTGACCCCTGCAGCTTCTGTTCACCAGGCGACTGCGACGCCATGCTCGTCTTCGAGGCCATCTTCACCACCGAATGTTCCCTGTTCTGGGACTCTTTGAGTTCCAGTGCCGGAGAGAAGATAGGAACGGGGCTGTCCATGGACAAGGACCTCCGTAGCAGGCTCTTAATGAGTGGCCCACTGCGGTCCACGGGAGGGTGACGCTCCATCTGTTGGCCTGATACAGCCGTTTTGGGGCTATAATTCGGCTCCGGCTGCTCCTCTCCAGGGTCAACACTGGAATCAGGCAGTAAACTCGCATGCTGGATTTGGGACTCGCTGAATGACACCGAGGAGGTCAGCTGAGGTCTTACAGACGACATTGTGCTCTGTGCCGACCGTCCCTTCATGATGGATGCCGTGGCTGAACTGTTTGGCTTGTTGTCGTGAATGTCCGAGGACCTGCTGGGATTACGGTCTGTGAAGTCACTGCATCTGTCTATTGAACTCCCTCGACACAGTCGAGAGGGCTGGCTTTGTTCTTTAACCTGCAACGCTGAGGCTTCCTCCTCAGAGGCTGAGTAAGGGCCATGTTTCAGTGGCCTGAGTGGGTTTGAGCCCTGGCTTTGAGGGCCACCCAGACCAGGGGCATCACCACGGCTCTGCCGAACAATCACACTCCTCTGCTGGTAGCCGCCATCGTCCTCATCCGTGAAGGACACCCTTTTCCTGGAGATGCAGTATGAAACCTGCGGCCGCATGGCCATGATGTTGGTCAGGAAAGGGATGCCCAGGCTGTAGCCCAGCTCCTGAATGGCAGCCAGGCTTCCCTTGTCCACAAACAGGGAGGATGAATAGATGTAGTTGAGGACCAGCTCGAACGCGTCTGGCTCGCAGAAGTCCAGCTGGACCACGGCTCGGTGCTCCGAGTCCCTCCTGGAGAAGAGCGACTGGAAGTACTCGCTGCTGGCGGCCAGGACGCTGCGGTGAGCCTGATAGCGCTGGTCTCCCACCACCAGCACGATGTCGCACAGCTGCCCCCGCAGACGCTGCTCATTGAGAACGCTCAGCAGCGAGATGGCATGCGCTGGGTTACTGTAGTGAACCAAGTTCTCCATTCTGGCTGCAGGAGACAAAAAGAAGGACGTATAGTTAAACTGGACTGTTTAAGTGTTTTGGTGCATGTATGAATCATAAAATGTATAGTATATAAATATACATTACATATACATATACACTAATATATTAATAATATAATTAATAATATTCACTACAACTGCTACTGATCTCCTAATATTATGATGACTAATAGTAACAACAACAATAATGGCAATAGGTTATCAGCTAATTTTATTTCAATATTAGAATCTTTTGCATTATGACCTAAACAGAAAATCATGCCTGTATCAGGTAGAGAAACAGATGCATTTGTTCTGATAGTTAAAATGTGGTGTCTATTCCCCAATGTAGCAAACTTTGCAGCAAGAACTGTGTTGTCAAATATATATATTCAGCAATAAAAATGTAAACAGATGGATGAGGAACTGACTCGGCTGTGACTGCCAAACAATCAATAAGTAGACGCAGATATTCAGATGGATAGGTGGATTGCGTCTCGGAGAACTGACTAACACAACAGTCTTAAAATAGAGCAACGCATGCGCGATATCGCGGCAGATTACCTCATGCTGCTGACAGATACAGGCATTCGGCAGTTAGGGAGTATTAGGTCATAAGGGAGACGTGGCTTTGAATCTGCTAAGATCTGAGTTAAGTAATCAACTTCAAGTTTTCCACAGCAAAATAGTCGGCTAAGCAATTCCTCTAGTTAATTCACCAATCGAGGCAAATAAAAACTGAGACTGACTCCATCAAACATGTCCAAGTCGAACACTGTAGCAACTAACGCTGGCTGTGAATTCAGCTACAAAATATCTGGTTGCAGTTACTTCCACTTTACACTTGAAGTAGCGCGCAAAGCAACAGGATAACTGCTAGGGTTTTGTGGGCGCACGCTACAGCAGTTGGAGACTGGAGTCAAACATAAACAGGAAAGCAGTGGCTATGAGTGCGTGCATTCAAACCAGTCCTGTCATTTAACGTTAGCTATGAGAGCTCGGTCGCAGCATCCGCAAGCACAGAGAAGTCGATTGTATATGGAGCGAAAAAGAAACCACCTCAGCGTTACGTCAGTAAAGACGGGTTTTCCACCCAGGTTCTTCCACAGTAAACGTCTAACCACTGGATATTAAAGAGCGAATGAGTTTATATATTGTGCGTACCCAATATATTTGTCGTATTCCCAGGCAGCTCTGAAATACGACTTTCTTTTAGAAATGTGTTGAGCGTGTTGCTGTCGTGATTCCATCCATCTTGTATTTGACGTCATCCCACTGAAGGGATGAGGTCATCGCTAAGAACGCTCGTCACGTGTGCCACACTCTGATCGGTATGGAGAGTCAGCAGGGACAAAAAAAAAATAGTTACAATTCGGGCGAAGATTTGTTTTGGGGACTCTAGAAATATAAACAATAAACGAAGTAAAGATTACATGAGATGTGTATTTGGTTATTTGTGTGTATGGTGTCATGACAATCTGGTGAGGGCGATATTCAACTCTACCATCTGGTTAAGCATTCACAGTGAGCTTATTTTTCCACTAAATGAGGGTGAGCTAAAATTCACATGACTTTGAATTCTCAGCCCAGCTTAGGAAAGACAGCTCAAACAAGCTCTCTCTCTCTCTCTCTCTCTCTCTCTCTCTCTCTCTCTCTCTCTCTCTCTCTCTCTCTCTCTCTCTCTCCCTATC
>JASCQY010000388.1:13013975-13030009 GCA_030264315.1 Sardinella tawilis | reverse complement strand
CACACACACACACACACACACACACACACACACACACACACACACACACACACACACACACACTCACACACACACAAAATTAACTTCTAAAATAGAGTATCACCTGCTTTGAGTCTTAAGCTACCAGTATATATTTTTTCTGTGCGAAGAGCATGTGAGATTGTAGTTGCTGTTTCGTTAAAGGATAGGTTCGGTTTTTAACACTTAAAGCCTTGTTTTCATATCGTTTCTGATGAAATACAATCGTTAAGATTTTAATTTTGACACATGTTGCTGTTAGGAGAATTTTCGTTTTTTGCTGCAGTCTTCAGAATGGCAGCTATATGGACTTCCAAAATTGCTCCTAAAAATGTGTTAAACATTCGTTTGTAAAGATGTGAAACTCACCGTGAGGTTAGTAATGTTCACGGATACACTGACACAAAAATCATCACGAACCGCGACTTCCTTCATTATTTTTACTGCTGCTAATCTCTGATGGATACAGGTGTGAAAATAGGTCCACAATTGACAATAAATCGTCAAAAACCTGTCAGAAACCAAACGTCTTTACATGAACATACATACTGTAGCTGCCATTCAGGGGGTGGGGGAGCAACAGCAACAAATGGAAATTCTCGTATTAGCATCATGTGTCAAAAGTCAAATCTTACCCATTGTATTTCATCAGAAACAATCTGAAAACAAGGCTTTAAGTGTTAAAAAACAAACTTTTGCTTTAACAGTTTTACATTTATTCTGAGCAGCAACTGCCATTACCTGTTTAGATAAAAAAAAAAACATTAGCATGTTAAATCCATACAAATTGTAAAATGATTCTTTCCAGGCTTGAGCCCCACTGTAGGCACAACAACAGCAACCGCTCCAACGAGAGAAACAACTACTCACAGCCACACTGCTACTACTCCCCAAATGACAGTCATAACAACAAGAGCCAAAGACAACTCCACCACCACCAAAACCACCACAACCACCACCACCACAACCACCACAAGTTTGGTGATGTACTCAGAGTTGACAACTAGAAGCTTTCATCCAATAAACTCCAGTAGTGTTGGAAATCCAGCGGCTTCCAGCATACTCTCAGCCAGTTTGACCACAACACAGACAAATGGCAACACAACCCTGACAAGGATCCCGTCACAAGCAACTACAACCACTGCACACCCAAGCACTGTTTCAACCACAACCAAGGCTATGGTCCCTTCCATACCACTGACCTCAACCACGACAACTACAGCAAAGTCATTCACCATCTCAAACTCACCAATGATCACTACCTCATCCACAGCCAAAGCTATAGACACAAACGCAGTAGTGACCACAACCACTTCAACCACACCCAAGGCTCAGGTCACAAATGCACCAGTGTCCCTGGGTCTCAGCTTAACTTCTCAGCCCATTCAGGTCATCTCTCATTCAGTGACCGTCACTGTGGAGTGCAAGACAGGCTACACAACTGTGCACGTGGCTCGAGACTTCCTGATGGACAAGCACATCCCCACTGAGTCTCTGTTCCTGGGCCTGCCTGAGTGTGGGGTCAATGGAGGCAACGCCACTCATGTCCTGCTAGTGGCAGCGTGGGACGAATGTGACACAGTGCTGCTGAGCGTAAGCCCCATGACCAGCTACTATGCAGCTTAGCAGAGGTTGTCTTAGTCATTGACAAGAGCGAGCGCATATGCTCAATTTAGATACAGTGGAGCAAAACTACCTACTGTATAACAGCGAGAGTCTAGAAAGTCTTGACTAAAGTCAGACCCATTTATTTATATAGCATCCTAGTTAGCATCCCAAAGGGATAGTTCAGAGAAGTAAACAACATGGCTGTTTAAAAATGCAATACTGTGGGTTTACAGGAGTATCCTAAATGTATCCAAAAAGTTTCTGAATAAAACATAGGCTACAGTTGGTAGTAATGCCCAAACAGTGTAGAAAATGATTCTAATGAAGCTTATCTCTCTACTCTCAAATAAAAAAGACTAACTAGCTACTGTAATGTAATGCTGGCTATCTGCGATGAATACGGCACTGTTGCTCACTCCTGTGCTTCTTTCTTTCACATGTACAGAACAGCTCCCACAACACTGCACAGGTGACGCTCTTCAACGAAATGAAAAGTCACGCCTGGGCCGATGGCTCCGTGAGCATGCCCAGCGCCCGGCTCCAGGTTCCCATTCTGTGCAGCTACATCAACAGCGTTGTCATCTCCGCGGGATACTCACCCCTGGTGTAAGTCGACGTGCAACACAATTATGTCCCGTGGGAGCCGTCTCCATGGAGATCCGGTTTACATCATTCACAAGCTCTCAGCTCTGGCTCCACACCGTGTCACTGATTGAGGGCGATAGCTAACATGATGCTGGAGTGGATTCTTACAGCTCCCTACTAACATGCATTTCATCTTCCTCATTTGTGTTGTTATCTGGCAACTGATGGATTGGTTGTATAGAAAGAAACAAACACCAAGTCCTTTTCTTTGTGTGTGTGTGTGTGTGTGTGTGTGTGTGTGTGTGTGTGTGTGTGTGTGCGTGTGTGTGTGTGCTCTTGTACATTTGTGTGCATGTGTGCGTGTGTGCAAGCACCGTACTTGTATGTACATGTATGTGTTCCTCTGCTTCCCAATGAAGGTATGACATGATCAAAGACGTGGTGCAGGGCTCAGGCTCCTTCCATGTGATGGTGCGCCTGCTGAACGGCACTGTGCCCCTGCCCGAGAACTATACCCTCTCCCCCGACGAGGAGGTGGTGGTGGAGGTCAGCGTCAACTCCACCCTCCGCCAGATCAAGGTCGTCCTCAACAGGTGCTGGGCCACCCCCACCAACAACCCTGCTGGGCCTGTGGAGTATACGTTCCTGGAGAACGGGTAGGCTATGTGTGTCTGCACCACGTGCACCACGCCAGTGAGGCCAGACTGCTGTGTCTTCAATGCTAAGTTTCAGTTCATCAACAACCGCTATGATACATTATGGAGGCCTACTATTAGTACCACAAATTCATGTTCAGCCTTATTATTTTAGACTGCCTTGAGTTAATAGTGTGTGTTTCCTGATTGATCCACGTTGTGAGAGGTGGTGAAATTAAAGTTATTGTGCGTTATGTGTTTGTTCCCCAGATGTCCTCTTCCTAAAACCTACACCACGGTGCTGCAGAATGGCAACGACAGTAAAGCACTTCTAGCCATCCAGATCTTCTCCTTTGTGGACGTGGATGTCATCTATCTGCACTGCCAGATTCAGATCTGCTTCAAGACCGGAGACTCATCTTGCAGGCCTGTAGGCAGAATATATTAGAATATATACTACTACTACTACCACTACTACTACTACTACCACTACCTCTACTACTACTACTACTACTGCTACTGCTACCAATACTACCACTACTACTACCACTACTACTACTACCACTATTACTACCACCACTACTACTACTGCTACTACTACTACTACCACTACTACTACTACCACTATTACTACTACCACTACTACTACTGCTACTACTACTATTACCACTACTACTACTACTACCACTATTACTACTACCACTACTACTACTACTACTACTACCACTACTACTAACACTACCACTACTACTACTACTACTACCACTACTACTACTACTACTACTACCACTACCTCTACTACTAACACTACCACTACTACTACTACTACTACCACTACTATTACTACTACTACTACTATCATACTACTACCACTAATATTGCTACTACCATTATTATTATTATAATATAATAATATATTCCTACTGTCAGTTGCCTTTTTGCGGTGGCCCTGCAGATAATAGACAATGGACCATGTGTCTGTCATTTAGTGTGACTGAAGATCTACTGTAGATGTGAAAATGTTGCCTCAACCGTGGTTGGTCACTAACTAGTAAGTCTTATTAAATTTGTTCCATTGCATGTGAACCTGTCAGGACTGTTTGGAACAAGTGGCTCGGCTGTCTAACCTGGTTGGGACAGCAAAGGCCTCCTGTGGACCCTTTCACAGGTTGTACCCTAGTAAGTACCACTAGCACACCGAAACACGCCCAAGTAACATCAAGATGTGTATTCAGAGGTCATTGCTACTTATTCAGTGTATGGGCCGCACATGCATACAGAAGCACATGCATACAATAAGGTTAGATGAAACATATCTGTGGAGGTGCTTTTTAATGCTGCCACTGAAATAGTCAAGATTTCTGCCTATTTTGTCAGTGTCTGAGCTGATGCCTCACTTTTACCCATTCCAAATCCATGACTTAACCAAACATGGAAGGCTTTGGGGGGATTTAATAGCTCCTCACCTTCCTCTCTGCCTGTCTGTCTCTCTGCCTGTCTGTCTGTCTCTCTGTCTGTCTGTGTGTCTGCCCGTCTCCAGAAGGGGCTGTTGGCCGGCAGAGGGACACCCTGCGGATAGTGGGCTTCAGCCTGCTGGGTGTGGGCCTGGCTCTGCTCCTCGTGGCTGGGGTGGTGGGAGCCGTATTCTTCAAGAGGCGCATCGGCACCTACAACTTCAGCTTCAAGCCCCGGCCCGAGAACTTCACCTACCATGTGTTTGACACCTAACGCAGTTTGTTTGTCTACTATCTGTATGTTGCAGTGTGTGTGTGTGTGTGTGTGTGTGTGTGTTTGTTTCTCAGAGATATATTTTCATTCATTTAGTTAGGTGTGTTCTCTCTCTCCCTTTGTCTGTCTCTCTTTCTCCTTTACCCCATCTCTCTCTCTTTCTGTGTGTGTGAATGTGTGTGTGTGTGTGTGTGTGTGTGCGCGCGCACATGTGTGTGTGCACGTGTGTGTGTGCTCGTGTGTGTGGCTTACAGAGATATTTTTTTCATTGCATTTCATAAGAATGATTGAATTTGTCTCCAGCCTTAGCTCCTATGCTAGTACGCTCTCTGTGCACAACCTCATTCCTCTCTTAAGAGCATGTGAGATGCATGTCTCTTCATAACTTGTATAATTACTATCACTGAAGAGCTGCCACCTGTGGGCACGTAGCTGATATTCTAATTTTACACTCATAATAGCCTCTGCACTTTAATATTGATGACTTTAGAAGCACTATTAAAAATATCTAATCTAAAATTATGAATTGTGTAAAAAGATAAAAAATGATATTACAATCTAATACATTAAACTATGCCATTTACCTCATTGTAACAGAGTGGTACTTTATGTATCGATATGTGCAATCAATATGTTGATAATGCAAATGTCAATCACTTTTCAGAATAGACAGTATCCTGCATGGGTTTGGATAATATGTTATGGACAAACATAAAAATTCCCTGTGTGACAATGAGTGACAACTCTGATGTAACCCCGACTCTTCCTGGCCATTGGTTCTGTGACTGTGGAAAGTCCAAGCACTAGATGGCGGTGTTGTCCAAAGAGGGAGGGAGCAGGGATGCGGAGGGCTTGTTTTGCTCTGTATGTGCCTCCAGATTTAGAGCTTGAGCACAGTGCCAATAGTGCCGCCACCCCACCCCACCCCCACCCCCACTACCAGCCCCTAGTCTTCGTGTTCTAAACATTATTTCACATTTTTCTCATTCTGACAATTGTCCCACACAGTCATGTCACAATTTTAGAGAGAGAGAGAGAGAGAGTGTGTGTGTGTGTGTGTGTGTGTGTGTTTGTGTGTGTGTGTGTGTGTGTGTATGTGTGTATGTGTCTGTGGGTGTGTGTGTGTGTGTTTGTTTTGTCGGGGGTTCCCTTGGGACAAGGTGGTACCATCTGCACTAAAAGGGGCACTAACATAACCTCATCCATTATTAGCCAACACCCATTCAACTCTTTGTTCTCACTAGGCAACCAATTACCATGACTACCATTCAGACACGCTGCTTACTTATTTAGTTGCTTGCGTTCTCCCCGACTCACAACAGGAAAAGTGTGAAGGGGGTGGGAGGACAATCTGATAGTAAAAGGAGCAATTATATTTATACTTATATTATTGGCCAGAATAAAAAAAAATAACACAGTACAATGACTGCATTTTTGGTCAGGACTGAAGGATATGTGCCTTCGTGAGTTCTAATGTAAATAAGGTTTGAAGAAACAAGACTAGCGAGTGATGGACTGTCTATGACTTAGACTAGAATATGTTAAACAGCTCTAAAATAAACTACAGATGGTTGGGAGTGTTCTGCTCATGTGCAGTAATTTCACACTTTGCTCAATGCTGCTCAGCATCCCTGACCAGTTTGGTTTGTGTCTGCACATTTCCTGATTTTTTTATTTTTTTAGCTTGCCGGGACTGAGCTGGTCACGTGACCTGGCCATCTCTCTTCCATCTGCTCAAATCCCTCTGCCGCCCAAAGCTTGAAGCTCAGTTCTCTCACTCTGAACACCCAGACCATGGCTATTTTTCATCTAGCCAAACCTATATGTGTGTAAAATATGTGTGTGTCTCTCTATCTGTGTGTGTGTGTGTCCGTGCGTTTGTGCTTGATTGTTGTGTACAGTATGTGTATGTGTTTGTACGTGGGTATGTGGGTGTGTATTTACAGAATGTGTGTGTGTGTGTGTGTGTGTGTATACCTCTGTTCCTGTATTTTGTTTATACCTCTGTCCCTCTATCTATGCTCTGGCCAATGAGCTGGCCCCTGAGGCCTTTATAAACTGGGGCCAGTGAAAGGACAAGCCAGCCCTCGTTATGGCCTGGGGTGGACTGGAGTAGTGTGGCATGATTCATTATTTTACATCGGGTCAATGGAACATGGGTCACCCAATCAAATGAGGGAAATGAATGGGAATTCTGACCAAAAAAAGCTAAAACAGCCTGGCCTCGTTTCTACAGGAAATTCTAGCGCTTATTATGGCTTCCATGTTACATATGTCTTCCACTGGGAATTTTGTTGTTTGGAGAAAATGTTGTACTGTAATAGACTGATCAAGCCAAACTGTGAAAATTCTGGTAGAACAGAGAATTATGCTCAATTCACCCTGCAGATTGCCAAGCAAAATACTATTTGGGGACTAAATTATTCAAAATTATTCTTTTTCTTTTTGTGGATGGCTGGGGTTGGGGGCTTAATCATGGCTGACTCACACTGATGCCAAATGACAGACTGAATCATTAACACCCCCTCACACACACACCATACCAACAACTCCCACGACACTCCTTTCTTTTGCGTGCACAGGCAGACACACAGACACACACACACACACATAACGACATACACACACACACATGCACAGTCAAACTCTACATCCAATAACAGTAGCGATTGCCTGATTAAAAGGCCTTTTACTGTTGTCTACTGATGACATCAGTCCGTGGCATTGTCAATGTGTCTGCTCTCTTTGATTAAAAAGGCAGCTTATCAGCAGATCAGAAGAGGAGCCATCACTGAGGCTGCCAGCTGATTGGCTTAGGAAGAGCTGTCAAAGACGGCCCGCTGAGGAAGTGAAGCATCACCAGAACATGGCTGTCAGATCCTCCGTTTGAGAAGCTAGAAGCCTTTTCAAAGCCTCCGCCGGTCACATGGCACGGCTGTATCCTCTGCATCTAGCATGACAGAGAGATCAAAGTGGCACCATGCAGTCCGTCGAGCACAAGCCAGATATGGAGGACACAGATCTCTTTTATGTTACATCACCAAGCCGTTTAAGTGGTGCTTCGGCTGATTTTTTTTGTCATCTCATCGTGGACCTTGATGATATTTATAGCTGGTCTTTATGATAATTCCGACATAAATCCATGTGAGGGAAATAGCTAAACTCAGCCAATGTTGTACAACATCTGCTGAATATTTAGAATGAATGCAGCTATATGTTAAATGTGCACCATATCTAAAGATATTTATGGTCTGCAATACACCATGGATCGAAGCACACGCATTTTAATGTTGATGTTTTACTGAATGCAAAGGACTAGTTATCTACAGTAACTATCGTCAGCTAAGTAAGTCACGAATAGACTAATGCTTGACTTATTCATGAATAGTAATACATGACACACATGTGGTAATTGTACATGTGATAAGTTCATACAATTCAAGGAAAATCGATGCAAAGGAACTGAAGGTTTCATTACTAATTTATTAACCTTTATAAGCAGTAGAATTTTGCACTCTTCTGTCATGGGTGGCATTAAGGAAGCACTTTATGGTATGGTGTGACTATATACTATATTGTCAATGACAGAACGTCTTTGAATCTGGAGCTTGTGACATTAATGGGATTTAGCACCTTTAGAATTGCAGTCAATCACTTAATCCATCCAACAAACTCTTCTCATTCATCCGGTCAGACATCAATCCCAACTCTTACATTGAAAAGCAACGACCAAAACATGTTTTCCCTTCCTATACAGTATATTTTCCCTGTCATTAGGAAAAGCTTTGCCTCAGTAACTTACAATAGATCAATATACAGCATACACATACAGTACCGTGTTATCTAATCGACTGTCCCTTGCAGTCCACATGCCACCCTGATGCCATGCACACACCTGGCACCAGAGTTGTCGCCGGGCCAACTTGCTATGCGTGCCCCGATGCCGTCTACTTGACATCCGGGGCGAAGCGCACTACTCCACCGGTCCGCCGAGGTTGGGGTCTTTCCACCAGTTGTTCTGACTCTCCTCCAGGGGAACCCGGGGAATTATGATCACGGGGTCGCTGGTGCACCTCGACCTTGAGCTCTCTTTCAAGGTCATGGGGAGGGAAGGGGAGCAGGTGGAGTACCAGCAGCAGCATTGTGTTATGAAAAAGAAGATAAAAATAGACATAAGGACACAAGTTGGTCACAGTTGTTTCCATCACAACCATATCAACATCCACATACTGTGTGTATAGACATCCAAGTTGGCTGTAGCCTATAGATGGTAAACTCAAATCTTGGGTTTCAGGCTGTTACTACTGAAACAAAGGCATGCGGTGTGTGGACAGATATTCTAGAGGTTGTGTACCTCTTAAATATTCAAATGTCCCACTTACATTCACATTCAATTCAATTGTATTCATTCAAGCATCGCAGTACCATACTGACAGGATAACACAACTACATGAAGGGCCATGACTATGGGGTTACAGAACTACATGGAGAGGGTAACTGTTTACAACAATAAGACATTGTTGTAAAATACTGCAGGCCATGTACTACTTATACTGCAATTCAAAAATAAATGTGAAATATCTGGGTTCAAAATCCACATATCTGACACACAATGGACTGATGGCTAACTGTTGACCTTTTGCGCTACCCAAGATTCCAGAAGATTCAGGCCATGCAATTTGGTTTGCTTTTGACCTATTTCAAATGCTCCCTCTCATGGCTGGGTTAACATCACCATAAGGGCAACCCTGACAAGCCCATAATGAGAACATGGCAAGACAGCGGCAGATGCAGCACAGACTCAAGACAGCGGCAACCGCTGCCATCTACTGTAGCTCACACAACTCTCTAGGCACTGCAGTTTCCATATGGAAGAGAATGGGAGAGAGAGGGAGAAGCACCCTAAAATAAACCCTGAACAGGTTTGACAAGAAGAAATAACACAGCTTCCTCATCATAAATGTACAGAGCATGTTGTAAATATAGATAGATAGATAGAGATAGAGAGAGAGAGAGAGAGAGAGGGAGAGAGAGAGAGTCAAGAGGATATGGTAAGGGAGCTTTCTGTGGGAATGGATTATTTGGGATTTACCTTGGGTTAGGGAGTGCACAGCCCCACAGATGCTGCTTAAGGGTCTGCACCCACCCGAAATCACGGATGGGCTGACAGAGCTGTATGTAGTGGTACTGTTTTAGCACAACCCTTCAGAGGGGGACGAGAAGGCCATGCGTTAGCTAAGGGAGGTCTCAAACCCACAAAAACAAAAACATCAGTGAAGGACAGCACAGGAGTTCATGCCAATTAAACCAGTGTAAACATTGCATGGATCTACTTCCAGAAACATCGGTTAGAATTTGAGGGGTTACACAATTTAATGACACTGCTCCTTACAAAATTCTCACTAATATAGTGAATAACTAATATTTTAGTACATTACCTCTGGCATCTCATATCTTAGTGCATCACATCCTGATATAAACACATATATTGCTATTAAAGCTGGGTGAATATGCTCTGGAAATATATCGGATAATATATTTCAGGGGCTTCACCTCACAGCAATACGCAATAGAAGTTTAAAAGGATGTCACAACATATGCACTGCACTGGATATAGAGGGGCTATACTAACAGACTCTCAGCTTTAGGTGCTCAGATTTAGAAGTTCTCTTCCATGTGGACGTACATATGAACTCAAGCAATGTCTATCCGCTCACAGAAAGGCTACTCAAGCAATATCAAACTAGTGGCACAAACATTTGGATTAAAAAACAAAAAAAAAAAAACAGACACGTCTCGAGTCAAAACACCCCTTCACATGAAGCGTTTCCCCGCACCTACCGTCCATTCTGAATGCCAACAAAAATGGACCACAACGGCAGCTTTTCTTTTCTGCTTTTTGCATTTATTAATAATTAATATGATAATAAATATAAGCAAGCAGAGCAAACAGAAGCACGTCACATTGATCGATTTTGTCCCATTTACAGAGTATGACTTCCGCTCCCTCTTTTCTTTTCCCAGTGACTGACCGACTGGTTTGAGCCATACAGTAGCACCGTGTTGTGATAGGCACGGCCCACAGGCTACACACGCTCAGCCTTCCTCTTCTCTCCCATCTCCCTCCTCCTCCTCCTCTTCCTCCCTCTCACCCCCAGTCAGGCCAACAGGCTGCAGACCCACGATGAGATGAGAGCCTCATCGCAACTCAGACACAAATGGGTGGTGGATGTTTTGAACAGAAAATGAGGACCAAACATTCCTCTTTGCTTGTTTGTAGGGTTTTTTTTTGTAGCCGGTCTCTCTGTTTGTTTGTTTGTTTTTGCTGAGGAGCAAGAGGTAGAGAAAGAGGAGGAATTGAGGTCATGGCACCAGATGATGTCGGACAAGAGGGCAAGTCAGATGAAGCAGCTTGTGAATGAAAAAAAGAAAAGAACCAAAGTAACGTCTCACCTCAGCCTTCAGATGGCCGGCTCTTATTGGCATTAGGGATGCATGGAACCAGTCTGGGAGTGCTGTACTGTCGCAACTTATAGGACTGCTATCCAGCCTTGAGTAGAACAAGCAGAAACTAATGCCCTGCTGTACATCAGCTCCTTGAGATCTATACCCACCTGCCGGCTAAAGTCTGGTGGTGTCAAACCAGCAGGTGACTCAGGAATGATAGAATGATATAGTGGTTTCATTCTGGAGTCTGATGCATTCTGGGTAATCTTACATAGTCAATGAAAACAGTCACATGACATGGACATCTAAATCCAAATATCCACTCACCCCCCCCCCCCACACACACACACACACAGAGCAATGTGGTAATGACCTAAAGGTGTTTAATGTGGTTGGGGGGGGTCTAATAATGACTATCTGTTGGAAAAGCTCCCATGCATTTGCACGCTAACGTCCTTTGGCAAGGCAAATGATTTCTTTATTTTGGCCCCATCAAAGACCAAAACAAGCATGCATCCAGAAAACAGCAAAAGGAAACCAATGAAGGAAACCAAAAGGAAACCAACGCTGAAAAGCATACCATACAAACAGCATTCAACTTACCATCACATCATGGCATTCAATACAACAGAGAGAGGAATTAGCACACATTGCTGATATTTTGCCATCAATAGAACTCTCCAGGAAAAGGAAAACAAAATACATAGGCTAGGAAATGCATGATGACTGGAAGCATGGATGAAAAAAATACATAAATATATATATAAATAAATAAATAGATAAAGACACACACAAATTAATATTCAACAGATAGGGACATGGACAATACATGGATTAGATAGACAGATAGATAGATAGATAGATAGATAGATAGATAGATAGATAGATAGATAGATAGATAGATAGATAGATATGGGCAAACTTCGATTTTTTTCAGTTTTCTTTGACACTGGTGGTCTTGACTGTACTACTGTATGTCTATAACCTATGTGTGTGTGTGTGTGTGTGTGTGTGTGTGTGTGAGTGTATGTATGTATGAAAGTTTCCTCTATTGGAGGGGTGGTGTGTGGGTGTGTGTGGGGGGGGGGGGAATATATTTTTTGGTTGTACATGAGGATTTAGATGGTGCCTTTCTCAGTTAGAATAAAATACACTTCAATATTTTCACAAAGAAATTACAGAATGTATCCTTTCATTGTACCAAATCATTTCAACACATTAATTTGATAATTGTTACAATACAGTATAGACATTCAATTCTACACTACAAAGACACAGTATATACCTAATAATGTAAAATGGCAGTGACTCTTGGCAGTGTTTGTATTTTAAAGATCTAAATCCTAGTTATTGTGTGACACTCGGCAACATTAGCATGTGGAAGCTATCACCTTAGAAACACTCTGCTCTACAGTAGTGCACACCAGCCTTTTCCAAGAACACAGAAATAGCATTAAAATGTATTCTATGATATGATAGCATAGAACTTGCAACTGAGAATACAAATGGCAAAATGACTTAACCTCTGATGACAAAAGACAATGTTTGTGGGCTATGAGGGTCCCGTGAGGAAGAAAAAAAGAAATAAAAGCAACATTGATGGAGGGAAAAGCAGGCGGTGGGACATCAATTATGCCCTGCATCCAACCAAGCCACACATTTATCAAAGTCATTTAGAGTAATGGTGCATGACATCCTTGTGTTTTGTCATTGCATATCATTTCAGTGTTAACTAGTCGTGTAGACTACCATCAGAGAGTGAGTGATAAGTAACCTGAGCTTGGCTATAAACCCTTGATAAATGCGGCAAAGCAATCAGGGGCGGCTCAATGGCTGCCCACAGCACAGAGCAGCACATCTGTGGCCCCCATGCAAATGCAAGCTTACCATCCATTGGCTAACCAAGCAGCCCGTAGCCATGGAAACAGTGTAACAGTCATAATGGACGTGAGAGGAGAGGGAGGGGCTGAGTTGGCCCCCTCCCTCTCATTACTAATGCAGTGTAAGTGGGTGGACGTAAAATCATCCTGTGACGTTCATTTGGTCCTGACATTTAGCACACAAACCATAAAGGGCTAAGAGGAGGAAGAGGAGGAAGAGGAGGAGACAGAAAAAAAAGGAGAAGAAAAAGAAGAAGGGAGGGACAGATCTACGCTGAATAAGGGGGGGAGGAGTAAGGGGGAGGGGTGGGGTTACCCCTGATTACTAAACTTTTGCAACCTTCACTGTCATCTTTGATCTTTCCGAGGAAGCGCTAAAGGAAGAAGGTAAAGGAGAAGTGCAATGGTTTTTACTCTTTCGCCTCAGCCAGTTTGTTGTTCATCTCTTTACTTTTCTCCTTGTCTCCTCCCTCGGGCCGGGCAAGGGGCTGGTTCTCGGAGGCCTTCTTCTTGGAGCCGCGCACCCCAGCCGCCTGCCTCTCTTTGGGCTTCTTCACGGCCTTGCCCTGGCTCGTGGACGTGGAGGTAGTGGCCGCCCCGGCCTTTCTGGGTTTGGACCGATGGACACTCGCTTTGTCCACCTATGGGACAGGGAGAGCAGGGAGTAAAGGAGGACCGATTCAAGACGAGATGAGAAATGAAATAAACCCAAATGCAGTAAAGCAGCCTTTTGGGCTGTAGCTTGTTAGATAAGATATGCTGTGTTATGATCATGGCTTGCCTTAGTATGGTGTTGAATTTGGTCTTTAACCGAATCAAACCAACAAACTGCAGATCTATCATTACTACTCATGGTCTCATGGTCTATTATTGCAGTGATGAAAATACATTTATGTGTGCGCTAAATAAATGACATATTAATTAACAAGTACCTGCATCCTGCATCACTCCTTATAAGGTACTCCACTAAAGTACTAAATGATCTTGTTTTAACTATTCGGTTAATACTGCAGAGTGCACTTATGTCTACTGGTCTGCCTTTGTAGGACTGCAAACAGCATTTACTTACCTTACATGAATAAACTCTTTAAAAGGTTCACAACGTCATAACAATTTTTCTTTCCAAAGTCTAAGACAATGTGTATTGGGTATGGGTAACATACTGTCTTTCCCTGGCCACATACAGTAGAGAGGGAACAGTGTGCACTTCCACGTCCACTGAGTTCTGCGTAAGGTGAAAAAAGCATACAGTATGCTTACTTTGCTGGGCTCTTTGTAGGGTTCGGCGTACAGTGAGCGTATCCTCCTCCTGTCCACGGCCTTGTTGTCGGCTGCAGACTTGAGCTTGGCCTGCTCTCCCCTGTAGGTGGCGCTGTAGCTGGTCTCCAGGCTGGTCTTCTCATCCGGGGGCAGGTACTGGGACTTGGCCCGGATCAGCTTGGCTGGCTTCACGTCGCTGTAGGCTCGGAACTCCGTCCTGTTGGCCGACAGCATCACATCGCATCACATCACATCACATCACAACACTGGTCATGTTACAACACTTTTTTACTCAACAAAATCATCCTCTTTCCTTTCCTCTGTGCCACAGAGAAAGGGACAGCATGCATAGATCAATGACTGTCCAGTATGGACTGTAATATACAGTTAATGGCATAGACCTGACAAATCATCTTCTGCTCCGTACCAACAACTGTACACCAAATTCAATTTCATCTGTGCTATGGGCCCCTTAACATGCATTAGTGACTATGAAGAGAAGGCCCCAGACATTCACTTCCATTCTGCTCTTTAGTCTCATCTCATTTCATTTCCATGACATTTCCTGCACACAAACCCACAGTCCGACTGAGCCTATCAACCTGGGGAGGAAGACACCGCACAGTGATGGGGGGGGGGGGGGGGGCCGGGTGGTCCTCCGCTTTAAGGCCCGGGGAGATGGAGGAAGGCTTGCGTCATTGCATTTGCTGGCTGCACTGAAGGCCAGTATTGATTAGGTAACACAATTACTGTCTGGAGGGGGAATGGGACTACAGAGAACCGAGGAATGCTCCAACGAGCCCCTTAGATTAGATTCCTCTTCCACTGGGCTGGATTAAAAATAGGTCATATCCAAGAACTTTCCCTCTAGAGAAATGTCAGAAGCGTGGACAAGAGAAAGGAAGAGTGTAGTAGCCCGTAAACCTACTATGGGGAAGATGTGAATTCTCTATTTATGTTCATCTTCTAGATTTCATTTTCTGCACAAATAATGTCCAAGTACACAGTAATAGGGATCATTTCTGACCAAAAGTAAACAAATACTACTGGTGGGCAAACAAAGAAGCAACCTCTGCCTGAATAAGCTAGATCAGAAAGATTATGTGCACAGATGCACATGCGCTCTTGTATGTGTGTGTGTGTGTGTGTGTGTGTGTGTGTGTGTGTTGGGGTGTCTGCGTGGGAATTCACATACAGTATGTGCATAAGAAAAGATACTGTAACCTGAATGGAAAGTCGTATATGTGCTGCCACACTGATAGCTTGTGCATCCTGTGGAAGCCTTGCTGGACTAGACTAGGCCACGCTACCCAAGCAGCAGCACCTTCTTCATCTCCAATGGAAGTCCTGCCGCTACTCTGTGGCCCAATTGGCCAGGCAGGGAGCACCGCACATGAGTGCCAAAGGACAGCTCAGCAGAAGCAGCACACTGACAGATGCTCTCAATGCGCATCCACTGCAAGTCTCTCGGCACTCGTCTCGTCTGGTCTCAACACACAGGTGGGGCTGTGGAACGGCGCGTGTCACTGAGGGTGATGGCCTGGATTGGCCACTCATCACCTGACACTTGGAATCAAAGTGAACACATCACCAAATGTCCAGCTGTGTGCGGGGGTGGCGTGTCTGACTGCATGTGTGTGTGTGTGTGTGTGTGTGTGTGTGCGTGTGTGTGCCAGGGCCTGCAGTGCCAGTGCTTTTTGCCTGCTCACGCCTCTCTGCACAACAATTGCGCAGGGCACAGACAGCTGGACAGGAGGATGCCAGGCAGGGCAATACCCAGAGATGCGAGCAACTTGCACATGCACACACACGCACACACACACACACACACACACACACACACACACACACACACACACACACACACACACAC
>JASCQY010000388.1:12889148-12903324 GCA_030264315.1 Sardinella tawilis | reverse complement strand
CACACACACACACACACACACACACACACACACACACACACACACACACACACACACACACACACACATAAACACTGACACACACACAGACACACACATACACAGTTGGGCCTCCTCACTCATTTCCCATGCTTTGACCTTGGTGACAGGTCTGTGCTCACACCCGCCCGGCCCAGCCCAGCCGCGCCCCCTCCTGACACTTAGGAGCTGTCATCCCCACACACAGGCAGCCGGATGCCTTTCCACCCCTGGGAGTCTCTTTCACCCTCGACCCCCCCATCCCCTCACCGCTACCCCACCCACCCCCACCCCTGCACCCTCAGACCGTCAAGAGAGAGGCTCCTCTTTCACCGGGGGCCTGCAGGTAAACTGTCACCACGGACCAGCCCCACTAATGGAGTGTGTGTGTGTGTGTGTGTGTGTGTGTCTATTTGTGTTTCAGAGAAAGAATGAAGGAAAGAGGTGATATGTGAATTTGAGTGTGTGTGTGTGTGTGTGTGTGTGTGTGTGTGTGTGTGTGTGTGTTGAGGGGGGTGCACTGCTGCATTGTCACACCTTTCAATACTGACATCACAGGATGTTTGTTCCCCTTGCTGCTTTTCGTCCATAGAGAATCATCTTACCAGACACATTACAGAACAGGTCCAGTAGCCCTCAGCCTAAAACATGCTGCTCATGAAGTAGCTTTAAATAAATATGGATCAGAACCTGCTTCTGTCACACAGAATTCCATTTCTGCATACAGTAGTTTTTTTCTTTATCTGAAAATGAATGTAATCAATCAATGTACAGTACGAATCAATGCAATCAATCAATCAATCAACGTCAGTCTTCAGCGATGACAGATATCTTCCTGTCTATTTCTCAAGTGAAGATGTAACAACTGTACGTGTTGTCAGGCCATAGACTATTGTGTGATGGGTAGCATGCAGTATTGGTGACATCAGCTGCACTCATGAGTGGTTTTCATGTGACCCCCCTCATAGCTGACAAACAAGCAAAGCCTCAGACTTGAGAGAGAACTACAGGGCTGAGACCTCCGTTACCATGACGACTGCAGGCAATCTTTCATGCTTGTACACAGAGGGGGTCAAGTACCGGTTATGTGGAACACATGTCCGCGAGGCTCAGACAAAAGAGGCTGAGAGGAGAACCCAACACGTTTGCAGACTTGTCACCTCTCATGCAAACAGGACTTGTTCCTTGCCAGCTATTTTAGGCTCCTATTGTGCCCGGATCTACGCTTACAAGGTTCCCCCCGTCTCTGTAATTGTTGTTAAGCCATTCTGCAGCTGCCTGCGCCGGAGGGCATCGGGGTGTCGGGTGATCCACGCTTGGGTGTCCCCCTTCTGTTCCGCCACTTCCTGCCGAGAGACGGCACACACCCATGGCTAAGAGGGTGGAGCAGGAGCGCTCTGATGTGGAGAGTAGACATGCGGACAATGGTTAACGCAGGCCAGATTCATACGCTATCAGCTCCACTGGAATGAGCCCCGTGTGATGTGATTGTCAGAGAGGAGGGAAGCTATAAAATGCCTGTGTGAAATGTGCATGAAATGACACTCAGAAGCCTGAGGAAGGACTATACTGTCCTGTAGGTTCCAGCACCCCTGCTCTGGCACGTCTGTCATTCTCCCCCTGCTTTGGCCAGAGGAACCATCTGACAGCATCCTTCCATGTTGTTGTTTCTCCTGGAACCCTTCTGCAATGTCCCCATCCATCAGCGTCCGCTCATTACATTTGTTCTGGCCGAGGCTCCTTTCAGCTCCATTTTCTGTCAATGATACCCATGCGATACGAATGTCATGAAGCATGCTATAGGCTAAGCTATGTACCAAATGTTTTAGATACACACACACACGCACACACACACACACACACACACATACACACACACACACGCAAACGCACACACATACACACACACGCACACACGCACACACACACACATACACACACACACAAACACACACACACACACACACACACAAACACACACAGTGAACATACGCACACACACAGACACACACACAGTTTCAATTCAGTATCGCTGCCAAGTCTCCAAGCATTTAATCGCATCCATTTTTTTTCACTCCAGAAAACCTTACACAATTTCCAGATCCTCTCCGTATTCGTTCAATAAATTCAACCTGAACAGGTCCGTTTGTGTGGTTTATTTGTTAGGCACACACAAGCTTGCCAGTTTGATTAAGACGTATGATGTAAATATGTGCAAACAGACATGTTGGAAATACATTAAGCAGTGCACCCCACCCGCCAGCTGAAATCCAAACCCTGGCTGTTGGCAGTCAGTAACCAGAGGATGACTGATAGGCAGCTCCCCATTGCCAGAGAGTGGCCAGAGGCATGCCGTAACTGCAGGGGGCCATTCAGACACTCAGCATATTTTAGGTCATCTTGAAACACAAGTCACACTCAGGAACTTTTGTCACTGTGGCCCATCCTGACCAGGAACGTCCATGGGGCGGATATGATGTGTTTCCGCGACTCTTGGAGGAGTCAGATGTCTGATATACATATGTTTTCTTTCAAAGCTTGAGCCAGGAAGAAAAATGACCAAAAAAAGGAAAAAGAGGAAGAAAAAGGAAAAAAAGAAGGAAAAAAAGGTCCAGAGCTGTGAATGCCTCCCAATACACACGAGATGCCAAAGTTGCATGACATTAATCTGGAGGAAGATGGGCTTTGGGGGAGCAGAGGGGGAGGGAGAGTTTGGGAGATAGGCACCCCACGGGAGGCCACGGGAGGACTCCCAGCTCCCACAGTGCTCTCCACGATACAGGCTTCCAGGAAACACCGACTCCGGTCCACACCAGGTCCCAGATCTGGCTCAGGTGAACCCCACCCTGGCCAACACCGGTCCTGCTCCAGACCCCTTGCTCAGTTCTGGCGTCCGGAGGTCTCCGGGCTTAGGATCAGGCCTTAATCCCATCTGTCTCATTTAGCCCAATACACCCTGATACCCACTGATCTCCTTCCAGAACGTTCCAAGAGGAAGAATGCACATACCTTCAGCCGAGTACATCCCTCATATCCCAGTAGCAACATACGTCTTACACAAGACGACAAGACCTCGCAGGGAAATGAGAAATTTCAGGGCGATGGGGGGAAACCTCTCTCTCCCAAAGATGAGGAGGAAGCTCCATTGAGGGGGGAAACAGATTTACTCGATGGAGCTGCTCAATTATTCTTCTCATCATAAAATATTATTAAGAAGCTGGAAAGAGCTGCGTTTAATATAAGGGCACTCGCCTCAATGGTTGTGAGGTAAAATATGGGGAAAGGAAAAGAGAGTCTGTCATTTATCCCTGTCTGGTCCAGTTGCACAAAATAGCAAAAACAGAGCTTGTTATTATTTTTTCAACAGCTCTTTCTCTCACCCCTTCATCAAAAACACTCTTTCCTCAAGTCCCTTGTGAAAAGTTGGGATTTTATGAACATAATGCTTCATATATGTTACACAAACTGCACTCATTCTAAAGAACCTTACGACATAAATCCATGGGACTTTTTTTCACACCTTCATCCTCAAGCCTTAAAACATTCCCAGTTTTCCCCTCTTGTCCCAAAGAGACGACGGGGAGAATGTGAAAATAAATAAATAAATAAAATGAGCATTTAAGTCTTTTTTTGCTTGGCTGCAACTCCTATTTGCTTCGGAACTTCTCTCCAGTTTCTCCATCCACTCAAACTCCTCCAAGCATGGCAGCAAAGCCCAAGAGAACTTCAGCTTTTCTGCAGCGATGCCGTTTATCTGTGTTGTCAGTTCATTTAACTGTTTATTGCCGATGTTTCATGAAAGTCCTCTTGACTTCCTTTGAAGTGCTGCATTATTTACGGGAGTTCTTCGCAATGCAATGGCAACTTTGTGAACTAAAACAGAAATAAATAGTGGAAGTAAATATTACTTTCATGTCTTTTTTTCCTTTCTCAACACATTGAACCGTTTAGTTTGATAAAGCACAGCACAAGACCTTCAAATACGGCATGTTTCCGAACATCAGCCTCTGGTCTGTGTTTGAATGGCATGTGTTATTAAAATCATGCATCAGGGGAGCCCTTGATTAGACACATCAATCAGCACTGAATCTCTCCTTAACCATGACACAAGCTGGACACACAGTATGTATCCCGCACAATGATAACACAAAACAACCCTCCCTTCTGCTACTACCTCAGACAATATTTACCAACATGTTATGGAGAAAAACATTCACTTTTTGACTCGATGGGACACAGCATGTTAAATACAAATGTTCTTGCTCTTGTTGGAGCCCAACCTGTTTCGACTTAAGTGATGTCTGCAAGGCTTTGCTTTCTCCTGCTCCTCAGCTCCAGCCTAGCCACATGGGGTCTTCATCCAGGAGCTGCTGGACAGATGGAGGGGGAGAGAGAGAGAGAGAGAGAGAGAGAGAGAAAGAGTTAGAAAGAGAGAGCGCTTCTCTTAACACAGACCAGGCCGTGGGTGCACAGAGTCTCTCTTTCATGGCTTTACCTGTCTGGCTTATCTTTCACATATCGGAGGCCTGAGGAGAGGGCAGGCAGGCAGGCAGGCAGGCAGGCAGGCAGGCAGGGGGTTGGGTGGTGGTGGTGGTGGTGGTGGGGCAGCAGACTCTAGGAATCTTGAACTGAGAGCCTGTGAGCCGGCTGGCTGATCCTACACAAGGAAGACCAGGGCCTGTCAGTCATTGGTTTATAAGCCCACATGTTTCACACCTATAACCTGGGAGACGCCGTTGGCTTTGATCACCGCGTCTGCACCGGCGAGACCACCACAGACGTCTGGATGTATAAGCGCCGCCAGAACTCCATACTCCTGACTAGCACCTACATTACACGCCACTGTGCTCCATCCATAAGTGCCTTGCTACTCTCAACTCCTCTCAGGCTCTATCCAAGGCTAAGGTTCCTTGATGACAGGATGCCTAGACAGGCGTAGACAGCACGTGCAAGACCTTCAAACTTAAAGCGGCTACATGTAACATTTACGTGCGTTTTATATTGGGCAGCAGAGAGAGATCAATATTCACATCTTTCTCGCAGGTGTGAGAGAGCGTACTGCACTGTACTGCACTGTACTGCATATCGTCTCCCTGTGCCAGCAGCCCATGGAGGGGGGGATCTCCATGACACGCCGCTCTCGCTCGTGACGGCTTTAAGAGGCGCCGTGTCGACACGTTGTTGTGAAGTGTTGAACCATTGATGTTTGACTCCACGTCGCTGTGTGATGGATGCACCACACCCCTCTTAGGTTCAGGTGCCATACCAGCAATACGAGCAGCTAGGTGTGTGTGTATGTGAGTTTGTGAGTGTGAGTGTGTGTGTGTGTGTGTGCGTGTTGGTGCTGAGGCGTGAGAAGGGGTGCGGAAAGGCCTTGCAGTGCTGGGCCTGTGTAACTGAGTACCTGTGAAAAGTGCAGCCACTTAATCCCCATGAACATGCTGGCTTTGGGCCTGGGATTAAGGAGGAACAATGAGGGAGAACTCCAAAGGCCTTGTAGGGTTGGGTGTCATTTAAATATTACTGATTACTGATACGATTCGATTCGGATTCCCTGAATTCCACAAAGGTTATAAAACTAGGTGATTTTTTTTTAGATAACACAAATCTGATAATTTAGATAACACAAAACACTGGGAGCAAAATGCCAACTAAAAGCTTTTAGTTTAGGGCACATGGTACAATATGTTGATATGACATGTCCTTGGAAATCACCTCTATACAATTTAGGTTAGGTTTATTTATTAATATGCACTACAAACATTTGAGGGGGAAAAAGGGTTCTCAGCTTCAGAAAGTACAAACCTGGTGTGTGTGTTTCACAACCTCACAACAAAACCAGACAGTTTTAATTACTGCAGCTCTCCAGATTGGTAGATCCGCTACATAGTGAAATATCCCTCTGCAGAGCCTTGCATGTTTGAGGGCATGCAGGGTCATCCACCTTGTTTGTGAGAGTGCAGTGCTTGCATGTTTGAGGCTAGTTTGAAGTGATCACGGGTGGGCAGTGGTTGGGTTCTCTGGAGGCTGATGCACTCTGACCTGACCTAACAAATGGCAATATAATCAGCAGGACTTTTTGGGGTATTATTTTTACTGTAATACGTTATTATGGTCATCATTTTATTTCATAATTGTAGCATGCTACTAGGCCCTACTCATCCCAAAAGGCCTGCTATTATGCAACCATCATGAGTAAATACCACCGTGCACAGAGCCATTTGGCCCGCACTGATTGTCTTCAGCCGTCAACAGAATAGTTCTGTCAAACAAAGGTGAACAACTGATGCTGATTTGTAAATTACTGCCATATGCAAATGCCCTTCTAAATTATACAAACCAAAACGCACGCACACATGAATACACACACACACACACACACACACACATGAATTCACACACACATACAAACACATGCACAGACATTGAGGCAATCATGAACTCACCTTTCGACACCTCCCTGTTTTTCCCTGTTGTAGGCTTGGTCATTTCCCTGGCACTATACTCAGGTGCCATGCTTAATCACGGTCCTCTTGGTGTGTCACTCAACAAATCCGAGGCCTGATTATCTGTCCTCCGCTCCACGGCGGGCTGGGGTCTGGTGCTGGCGGCGGGGAAACCATGAGTAACGTGCGAAGCGAAGCAGCACTCTCGCTGACGGAGAACAGGGATTTGTTCTGTGGGGAGACTAGGTTAAGATGGCATGCCCGCATCCTGGAGTTATCCTATCCCTCTGGACCCAGAGGAGCGAGAGAGAGAAATAACAGGGTTCCTGAGCCCAAGGAACAATACTTGGAGAAAAAAGAGAAGAGAGAAGAAAAACAGACGAAAACAACAAAGGCAAAGCCACATAGCTTTCTACAGATTCCAATGTGTAGGCTGGGCTATGCATGTAGCATAGCCTATGTAGCGTACTTCATGAACCGGCTGTTCTGGCGTCCTGGGCTGTTTGGTCAGGAGGCTCAGTGGAAGAGCATACAGATGCTATTTGCAGGCTTTCAAAGATGAGTGAAGAAATTCCACAGGAGGCATATCACGGAGAGCATGGCAAGCATTTACTGCTATTATTGGTTTAGTGGGAAAAAGAGACACTCAGTGGAAGGCTGTAATCTTGAATAACCCATGTGATCATGGTCTCATTCGCTCATTTTCTTTCAGTGAATTATGTCAGTTAAAAGTAAGCAAAACAAACTACGGTTTTGGCCTCAGTGATCATGACTTGACAGCTCTCTGAGGATAGAATTTGTTCTACATACATCTACATTCTTAATAACCTCAAACGTATTTGGACTTTTGACCAACTGATGTCTTCAACCGTGTAAGAAAAAGTTTTTTAAAAATGACAGTCTCCTGAAGTCTCCAAAACAGTGTGCATACTTTTAGTTTTTTTTTTTTTTTACTATTTTGAAGGAGTATTTTTGTTTTACTTTCTTCACTGAAACGACAGGGTCCTGATGAAGATCTAAGGTAAGTATGAGCTGACAATGAAAAAATGAGAAAACAAAAGTACTCCTCCTCTTTTCACAAATCTTTCCTTTCACTTCTCCTGTCCTCCGTCTTGGATGAGTCCGCAATGACCTCTTCCTAGGAGACCTACCCCCCTGTTTACCGCTCTGTGCTCCTACCCTTTTACTGTGGCGTCAAAGTGTGACCAGTTTGGTATGTGTCTGATGTTCCACTGAAGCAGAGAGATCAGATCCGATTGGATCGCAGTGGGCCTGGAAGATGGCTGCTCCCGCTGTCTGTCTCTTACGCAATGATGGATTTTTATAAGCCCTGGAATCAAATGAGAGGGGGAAAAAGAGGGAAAGAAAAAAAAACTGTTTGTTGGGCTTTTCTCCCAGTGAGAGTTTGGTTGGAGAAGAGAGGGCGTGAATAAAGGGAGGAATGAGGTGTGTTTGCCAGGGGTAGGCCGCAGTTTTGGAGCCTGGCGTGATGGTGGGGGTGTAGACTGGGTTGGGGGTTGGGTGTGTGTGTGTGTGTGTGTGTGTGGGGGGGGGTGACTGGGGTGGTTGGCTGACTTATATGCTCTCATGTGGAGCTGTGGCATGTTCCTCCATGGTGACAAAAGCAGGTCACATGTACACTCTCGACATTTCAGACAAGGTGTTCCATGTTGCCTCACCCCCCACCTCACCCTCACCCCCACCCCACCCCACCCCACCCCCCAACCCATCCAGATTTCCACAAAGTCTCCGTCTTGCATCGGCTTGTGTGGTTGAGAGGCCTGTCTGCAACCAAATGTGTCAGTAAAATATTTCAGCTGAACACAAACGGATCACACTGCACACAAATGTATCATAAATTCACAGATTGAAAACAATGTGTTATGAGCTTTGACACAGTCACTGTAATTCATTAATTAATTAATGACTAAAATGAAAGATTTAGTTGGTATCACATTGTCACATTGACAAACTGATTAAATTAGCAAAATGCATAAGTGGTCCAGAGATGGATTGTGGATGCAAATAGCTTTGACACAGCTAATCATATACAGATGATGTGCTTTCAGAACAAGTGAGCGCCCAATTCATTCTTGGGATATAAGAAAACAAAACAAAACAAAACATTGCATTCTGTCTGACACATCATTTGTCGATGTGACAAACACAGGGAACATATTGAAATCATAAGGAGTTTGTCTCTCGCTGTGCCACGAGACGTACGCTCAAATTGTTTGAGAGGATTATCCAGGAACACCCTGGCTCCCTCACTCATGTGCTCGAGGCAGGGCCTCACTCGGCAGGGATCCACACAAGAGCCAAAAACACACTTTTAACTCTTCTTTCTCTCTGCATAAAGAGCTCTCCAGACCTCTGTCAGTTTGAACAAAAACACACAAACAAACTATACCTAGACCTATCGTCAAACAAAAGAGCTATCTCAAAGATAAAAGATAAAAGATAAATAAATAAAAATGAAGAACTACTGAAGATTGGCACGTACCTGTCCTGCATGCAGCCACCACACCTGAGGAGCAGACCGTGGATTGACACCATCAAGAGCCTGAGCACTGATGACAGGCAAAACAGGCCCTGTTTTCGGGAGAAAGTCACATTCTTCAAATAGCTGTCAGTTTTTATGAGGCGCTAAGTCCCCCCATAAGGTCATGATGGTAGGGGTGGGATCAGCAGTGGGACTCGGTCGAGGATCTCTTCAGCTTCGACAATCTCTCTGTCAGCAGCAGCAGTTGTTTTGAGTGCAAGCTTTGGCTTCGTTGCGTTTCTCTTTTTTTGCTTCCCCTCCGGAGCTGCCAAACACATTCCTCGCTGCTGATATGACAAATCGTGGTGGAATGGCTCTGGCTTTCGTGGACGTGCTTTTTGTTCCGTTCATTTGATTCATGTTTTGCACTTTTTCACTGCAAGGTTTGCCAGCAACCTAAACAGCACTAAGCAGAGAGAGAAGTCACATGCACACATACATTGACGATTACAGAACCAAGCCCCTCGGTCCTCAATACCTCCCTCAGGATGAATAAATCAACTACTTGTTCATCAGATACACCTTTAAAATATTTAACCAAACACTAATTCAGAAGGATTTTATAGTCAATATTCTCATAGCCATCACAGGCTCAGCATCCACAATTGACATATTATTAGTATTATTATTAGTTTCAGTATTAGTTGTAATCATTATGAAATCATTAATAGTACTTTACTAATAGTTTACTAATAGTTTATAACTGAATTGAATTGATGACAGTAATTGGGGTGGGCTGTGATATTAGCAGTGGTAAAGGTAGAGTAGCACTACACACAGTCATTGTGGTCTTAAGCAGCAATCCCACAGAGAGGAGGTCCTGAGAGGAGGATATGGATCTAAGCTCTGGGCTGAGAGCTTGTGGAGTAGTCAGAGCAGACTGAGACATTGGCACCACATGCTGGAGACAGACTGAGAAGAGGTGTGAGAGACGCCTGATCTGTGTGTGTGTGTCTGAGGAGCTTGACAGTAAGGGTGTGAGCTGACATTGGAGGTGGGGGTATTGAAAAGGAGTTATCGACGTGTGTGTGTGTGAGTGTGTATGCGTGAGCACTGGAGCAGGACCTTGAGTCTTGGGGGTGGCTCTAAGTGAGAGGGGTGAAGGTGGCGTGGCAGAGAGCCGCAGCCTTGAGAACGCCTCTTCTCCAGGCCATGAGAAACACGCTCTCAGCCACTCTCAGGAAGCTAGTGGAAATGTGTGCGAGGGGCCCACTGCTGAGTGCCGCAGACATCTTGGGTCCAAGGAGTGGCTGCTGTGTGCTATGCATGCTTATTCAGTGGCACAACTGCAACCCAGTCAGAGACCCATTAGCCTGACACCTCTGATTACATCTGGTGACCGACGATCTGGAGCACAAATACTCAACTCGCAAGTCCAACTATGTAGCAAGACACAGCAGATTGTTTTGGAACCTTCAGGGTGGTAAATCTATAGTTTTATTTATTTTATTTGATCTGTTTTAAAAGAATCTGTATCTGACAGTAAGGCTGAGAAAACCGAATGCGAACTAAAAAAAAAAAAAAATGCATCCATAAACGCACAGTGAGCCAAACCATGTTATCATTCCATAATCCATCTAATTGATATTTTAGGTGACAGCTCTGTGAATGTCTGGCTTAGACTCATCAAACCCACATTAGACTTTGGCAAGGCCAGATGGGATCTACAACTTTCTGATACATGCATAAAAAAGACTGTATTTGAATTGCTGGAAATGTCAGAAACAGAGTCATTAACAGGCAGAGGATAAAAAAAACAAAAAAACATTGGCGTCCCGGTTGAGCTCCTGAGAATGTCAGTCAGGAGCAGTTATGTTGGATTGCGGCTGCATTTTTTGGTGCTCAATTTTTTTTGATGGAGGAAGATTTTGGAGAAGAACAAAGGGCATTCCGCAGACATGGAATCATGGAGCTGATTTAGAGGCTCACACGGAAGACATAGACAAATACACAGTACACAGAACACCATTTATCTATCTGTCTGTCTGTCAGTCTGTGTGTATTTCTTGAGGCTGGACCTAACAGTAGGTCAGTTCTGATGAAGACTACACTCTTTATTTACCTTCTGTATATTCAGCAACAGATGGTTTTATCAGACATATCTTTCAATCCGCTTTGACCACATGAATGTGTCGTCATTCTGTGCTTGGCTCTAGGTGCCTGGTCTTGTGTTTCCATGGTTTTGCTATGTCACTGATCATCAAAACAAAGAGCGTTTCTAGGTAAGAACACCTGTTTTGTTAACCGCCATCTTTTGCACCCTGGGAATCCCGGAGCGAAAGCTTCACAACAGGTCGATGAGATCAGCAACTCACCACTTTAGTCTTTATTAGGCAACGCTAGCAGGGGAGCTCTGTGGGAAAGTGATAGAAACAGGGGGAGAAAAAAGGAGAGGAGAGAGAAGAAAAAAAAAACGAGAGAAAATGGCAAGGCATGGATGAGGAAAATGAGACCCAAACAGAAAGCCAGAGTGAGGTATACCCCACAGTAAATTAAAGCTCAAGAGCAGAGAATGCTCATCTACGTGACAATCTGATCCTGTTTTTGGGTGCCGTGAGAGGGCTTACTGCGATATTGTTACCTATTGTTAGTGGAGGGGTATTCTTTAAGAGCTATTGAGCGGTTGCCCTCCTGGTGTCAATTACGTCATTCGTAGCTTGTAAAGGTAATTATAGAAACCCACATAGTGTTAAAGAGTTGATTTAACACAGCTCTTATAGAGGCTTACGAGGGTGTGCTGAGCTGACGTCACCTTACAGCTATTGTGTTCTAGGGGGTTTTGTCTTCAAAGTGAGTGTGTGTGTGTGCGTGCGTGTCCTGTATATGTGTGTATGTAAGTGTGTGTGCGTGTATGTGTATGTGTGTGCATGTATTGTGTGTGTGTGTGTGTGTGTGTGTGTGTGGAGGGAGGTTGGTTATACAGGAACTGCTCTGGTCACCTGCTTGCTATTCCTTTCATAGTTTAGTTCTGCAGAAATGGTCCAACCTTAATAACGATGCCGATCCAATGAAATCAGTTCCACCCAAATGCCTTTTATGGGCCCTGACATAAGGCTGCTGGGACGAGTGGCTGGCCAATAGCGGCCAAGCCGCAGAGGCTGCTGGGTGGATGGCGCGCCAGCGCCGGCGAGCCAGATTTCACTCGGACAAATAAAAAAATGGTGGGGGGGGGGGTTCTTTCAAAGCGCAAGACGTTAGCGAGCGAGCGAGGCGTCCAAGACCTCGAGGCATAATAGCCTCCGCATCGCCCGGGCGATGTGAGGAAACAGCCGCTTGGACGCAACAGTCCATTGGATGGCAACACACCATGGCAGAGGCATGCTGCGGCACTCTGCCATCTCCCAAGTAGAGCATGGGACGGGCCCCACGCTGGGCTTCTCCTCAGGCACACACACACATACACACATGTGCATATGCATACATACACACACCCACCCCCGCACACACGTGCATGCATACACACACACACACACACACACACACACGCACTTATGCAAAGCTGAACTGGGTCTCCTTCCTCACTACTTGGACAATTCTAACTTTTAGAGAGAGAGCATGCAGTGTGTGCATGTGTGAGTGTATGGGGATAACAGTAAGGGTGTGTGTAAATGTGTGTGTGCGTCTCTGTGTGTGTGTGTGGCGTGGGCTGTTGTCCTGTTAAATGTGTGAGAAAAAAGCCCCCAGGGGAGGGGGGTGGGGGGGTTATTGGAGTTGGTTGGGGCACAAGAGTGATTGTGTGCTATCTGTAGATGCCCCCCCTATGACCACCCCCCCCCCTTCTTCCCCCTGCATTTTACTCACCTCCACTGTACAGTACTTGACCCCGCTGCAGAGCCCATGCCCCGTTTAGGGCTATATTTACTGCCTAACGAGACCACTGTGTTGCTCTTAGCAGCCGCTTTACATGCCCTGGAAGGACAGTCAGTGGAACGCCTGCTTCAGTTAGCCCACTTTGGCTGAATTACGGGGCTGGGGGGCTGCAGGAATTAAAGCCATTACAGTCATGAGAGATTACATATCGCAGGGAGTCGTCTGGGAGCTCTGTGGTCGTGGAGTCGGTGGGAGTGTGCTGTGCTGTGCTGTGCTGGGCTGTGCTGTGCTGGGCTATGCTGTGGGGTGGTGCTGTGTTGTGAGGTGAGGTGTGGTGGTGTAGATGTTTGCTAGGTGCTGATGATGAGGTCCAGAGAGCTAACCCCAGACATCAAGACTCTTTCACACACACACACACACACATAGCATGGCCACACACGTACACACATATTTGTGTGACCTGCAAATTTGTGTGTGGGAAGGTGGGATATAACGCACAGACACACACACACACACACACACACAGTGTGGCCACATGCATGGTGCACAAGTGACCTACAAATGTGTACGTTTGAATGTGTGTGGGAACAAAACACACACACACACATACACATCATACCTATATCCACAAACACACACATAATTACAAATTAATCATTCAGAGGAATAACCTTCATAACCTATCATAACCTTTACAGAGAGGGAGAGAGAGTCTGATTGCGAAGGTCACACTACCATACCATCTCACGTTGAGTGGCTAACCGCTCCAGTCCCATGGTCACGCGATGCGATGCGATGCGATGCGCTGCGCTGCGTTATGGTGGAGACGGGTGGACACCTGCTCCACATTAGTTCTGTGCTCTGGGAGGAGGGAAAACAAGGTGAGGCAGCCATAATAGCCTCGTGCTTTGGACAGCAGCGCTTCTTTCCAGCACAGCACCTCCTCCCGATGGGCGAACCAACAAACCGCCATGACAGCGTCTTTCCTCACTCCCCGCTGGGCTGGCTGATGTCTAGCGAGCGGAACGCACTCCCCGCACACTTCGCCGACTCTTCAGACTCGCTCTCGTCCAAATGCATTAGAGGGACGTGAAGGCGCTGCTTTTGGGTCTACTCACCTGACCCCTCCAAGCCAGAATCAAGCCAAAGGTCATCAGAGGAGTTTGTGGTCATAAAGTGAGAGGAGTGAGGAGTGTGTGTGTGTGTGTGTGTATGTGTGTAATACATTAGGGGCACTACATTATACAAAGATTGATAGGTGCCTTGAGGGATACATGTACAGCATACACTCACCGGCCACTTTATTAGGTACACCTGTCCAACTGCTCGTTAACACTTAATTTCTAATCAGCCAATCACA
>JASCQY010000388.1:12849811-12861225 GCA_030264315.1 Sardinella tawilis | reverse complement strand
TCATAGCTGCATGAGCTCTCCCAACTCATTAATGCCAAACAGCATCGTTACCATCTCGTCCTTGTCCTTCGCTTCTCGAGATGACTCTCTCTCTCTGTCTCTCTCTGCCTCTACTCATGGGCCTCCTGTCTGTCCTCTTCTGCACACACACATACACACACACACACACGTGTATACAGTACATACACACACACACACACACGTATAAATACAGTACACACACACACACACACGCGTACACACACACACTCATAAACATGCATTCGCTCACACTCACACACGGACGCGCACACACATACACACACACACACTCACACACACACACACTCACACATGCGCGCGTGCTTGAGCATCCACTGGGCCTGAGTGCCAATGCCTGGTGCTTTGTCTTCTGCCTGGCCAAGCATATGTACGGCCTGAAGGACATATAAGCTATTACAGGGTGTAAAATAGTCTCTGATCAGATATTTTCAATAATAATGCTGATTAATATTAACAAAAAAAAATTTATGTGTGTATCCTTGTTTCAAGGCCCAACCAGGGAATACAATGCTCTGTCACTTGGGCATAACCCAGGAATGTCCTCAGTATACTCATTCACAAGCCATACCGTTCTACAGATAAACACAACAGGTTTTCAAAAAAGGAACTAATGTACAAGTTAGTCTTTTTGATATATTTTGTACATGTTATAATTATAATTATTATTATTATTACTGTTATTATTATTATTATTATTATTATTGTGGTTTCATCTCTGCAGTGTCATCTTAGAGGTGCATGTGTATTTGAGTCTGTCACATTTGCCAGTTGTATTAAAAACAAACAAACAAAAAAAAACTCTCTTCAGTGACTTTGATAATTGACGTGACAATTTAGATTTGTTATGCATTCTTATGTGGCCAGTGTCTTCTCTCCTTCCGTTACTGTTCTCTTCTGCCACTGATGTTTCATTTGATTGGGATGCACCGGAGAGCAAAGCCACTCCACTAGGTGAACTCTCCCTCTGGTGAGATGAGCTCATATCATGAATTCATGTGTATATTTCTTAGTCGCTAAAAAGGCATGGAGGACAAAACACGTTTATTGCTGAAAATAAACCTTGCAGAACGATTGCCACTACTATGTGTCTTATTGATTCATTCTTTGAATTCGGAACCCTTTCTTTCCTTTCCTTTCAATCCATCCTTCCTTCTTTCTTTCTTTTTAGGCAGTATACATTTTAGGCAGTATACATATTAGTGGGGCAGGGCAATGGCCACTAGGAAAAACATGCACTCACAGTAATATACTCATTTAGAGACTGTATTTACAGTATACTGTACTTGTGTAGCTCTACAGTATACTTTAGCTCAGGTCAAATGAGCACAAACATTCCCATGGACGGCCATCTGGTTTGGCAGTGGTGTGCATGTTTGGTTGTAATGCTCTCCATTTCTGTGGCTGCCTGAGGGTGGCAGCAGAGAGCTTTACACTGCTAGAAAACAACACTGAAGGCCATGACCAAATATTACTGTAAACACACACACGCATGCACACACACACACACACACACACACATAAACTATGCTGTAATGCACATGACTTTCTCTTATTTTTACATTTTAATTTATTTAAGCACTTTCTCAAAAAATTAATCAGATTATGTTTTAATAAAAAAAATGACAATAAAACTCTTTCAGACTTTGAAATGCACCCAACATGAAGACACCCATGAAAAATGGTATAATGTAGTAAGTTCAGTCAGGAATAGTATTTAACTTAAAACAATATTATCACATAAATGTAAAGAGAAAACTAACAAATATGATTAAATAAATAGAGGATTTTTGGAAGTCATGGAAACTATATTTGGTGTCTCAATGTAGGAACAAACAAAAAGTGACTCTACAAAACATTTATGTATTCGAGAAATATTTGACAAATGATTTTCTTTTCCTGGCAGAGAAAACCCTTTTGGCATCAACTCAAAATAAAAAATAAAAAATACAATCCATCGAATGAAACCAAATACTTCATAATCAGACGTAAAGCCATAATATATATATCCTATAAATTCAGAATTCCATGGCATAAAACAGTGTAGGAAATAAAATGCGCACAAATAGCAACATGAAAGCAATAAAAAAATCAACAAATGAAAAAACAAATGCTGTGACTAAGAGAATCCTTCCTAGAGAAACCAAGGAGACTTTGCCTTCCTGCTCACAGCTGTCTGACTAGGAAGTCTTCTGTGTTGTTGCTTTAATTTTACAATCATCGTCACAGTAGTGGAAGTGTATTGACCTCACCAGCCTTGTTCCACAGACAGACAGACACAGGCTGAAGTGAGCGGGGTAAATCCTTCGGGAGAAATGCACACTCACTTGGATGAGAGATATATCAAATATATCACTTTAAGTGCCGACAATGCCCAGTATTGGGACTGCTGCCAAAAGACTTCTAATCCTATTCCAGGGAATCATTAGTTCTAAGGAATTAGATTTTGTTGTTGTTGTTGTTGTTGATGGCCGTAGCGTGCTAAATGCATCACAACAATATACAATATGTGATCTCATTTTTTGTCTATAATAATTATGTTGATACATTTTATAATGATTTTATATGTTTGGCTGTGGATGGGCTGAAGGTCATTTACTGACATTCCAAAATCATGAACTCTAAATACACACCTACATACTGTACATACAGTCTAGCCTTCCTAAAGTCTAAGGTTTAGAGGACATTTTACATACACAAAAATAAAAGCTGTAAGATGGTAACTATCAATTCATATATCTGTGAATCTGTATTTACTCATCTATAGATTTTGGTGAGGGGCTATGAGATGGGTTTCTCTTTACCTACGCTCTACCAAGCAAGATGCTCTTTTCTACTAAGAGCTGATGAGCCACAGACTTTCCCTTAATGAACCCTAATAATACTAGTTACATCAGTTACAGTGGCATGGAGTGGCCTGTGGCCTCGGCTCAGCCTGTCTTTGGTCTTTTCAAAGAAATCCTAAAAGAATGACATACTACTGTATACTGTACAACAAACACTTACAGTGACTACAAACTCACTCATAGATTATTCACTCACTCCAACTTCACTCCAAAAATGAAAAGATGACACCCTGTCAGCAATGATCAGCAAAGCATTTCACATTCTGCTTTTTTCCTGTGACACACACAGGTTATGATGCATCCTTCCACCCTGTGTGTGTGTGTGTGTGTGTGTGTGTGTGTATGTCTGTGCATGTGTGTGTGTGTGCATGCATGTGTGTGTGTGTGTGTGTGCACGCATCAGAGGTTTGCTAATGATGAGTTCCATCAATAAGGTCAATCTGAGGTGCTAGGCAAGGACAGGCTGACACACAGATAACTGGAGGATGATGGACAGGTTCAGGCCATTAGCACCTTTGCTGCACTGATACTGATGTGGGTCAGCTGAGACTGTAAGAACTGAACTGAGTTCTCATTGTCGGGTGAACTTTGCTTACAGAGACACTACTGAACTACTGTAGTGTTAGATGAGCGTCACATACTGTCCAACACTTTCTAGAAAAGCCAGCCTATCTACAATGACTGGCTCCTCTGAGGACACAAGCCTCAAGCCTTCATGTTCCAGTGTACATGCAAACAAATCATAAAACCAATAAAACAAACAAACAAACAATGTCCGTCATTCACCAATATCTTCCAAATAATATTCTTAAATGAGTTAAGAACCTGTATTAGTGATTCCAAAGCTTGGCTGGTGAATGAAGTCCAACGGCCTCACAACAACAGGGGGAAACGGAGAGCTTACGGGAATTGCTTTAGTGTGATCTGGGTGAAGGCAATTAGAAAATAACCCAAAATACTGTACATACAATTCCAAACAGTTGAAATGGATTGAAATGTACATCAGCAATGACAAATCTTTTACTCTAATAAAGGAAGTAGATTTTGGACAATGCAAGTGAATGCCTGTGTCATTTTCTTCCTTACCCTATGAATTGAAAAAAAAAAAAACACAGTAAAAAAATATGTACGGTCTCACTATAAAATAACAGGCCTCAGAACATCATGAAACAATTTAACAAATATATTTTTTACAGAAGTTGTATACACTTAATAGAAATAAAAAAAAAACCAATAATATAAAAAGAATAAGGAAAAGCACACAATGCCACTTATTTTCTGAAATGAATTCCTAATAACTTTCATAGTGACGTCACAGGAGTACTTAGAGTAGAGTATGGAACACATTAACCCTCCTGCCTCCTCTCTCCTTCCACACTCTCCACAGCTCCGCCTTTCAAACAGTGTGTGGTCGCTTGAATCAGCAGGATTTCTTGTACATACTGTAGACTGGTGTCAGTCAGTCAGTGGACCCTGCATGGTTGGCGCGTTGGTGAGTGAACTGACTGACTGGCTGCCCGCCGTGGTGCTAGACGAGCGAGCCTGCCTGATTTTGCGCGGGCACCATGATGGGCACTCCCCCCATGCGGGAGATGTTGGCAGCGGTCACGCCGGTGGGCACGGGGGGCGGCCGCGGCACTTGTGGCTGGGCATGTTCAGGCCTTGGCAGCGAGCCGCCGTTGGTGCTGGGGGGTCCTGCGGCGGTGTTGGCGACGCCAGCACTGGGGACCCCAGCGTTAGTGGACGTGGCGGAGGCTGAGTGGGGAAGCGTGGCGTTGGTGTTGTAGCCCGGTAAGCCGGCGGAGGGGGGGCGTGGCCTGTAGCCGGCCATGCTGCCCGTGGCGGTGAGGATGGAGGCGGTGTCGGAGGGCGGGTGGTGGGTGTAGTTGAGGTTGGTGTGGTGGAGGCCCTGGGACAGCGGGCTGGTGTGCACTGAGGAGAGCGTGCCGTTCTTGGAGCTGATGGAGCCTGTGCCACTCTTGGCCCAGGACACGCGCTTGGGGGCCATGGCGTCCTCCCTGCCACACACACAAGCACAGGCATGCTTCAAGAGGCCAAGGAGGAAACAGGACCCACTGCTAATGGGCAGGCACTGGCTTACAGTAGGAGCCACCTGTGCTGTGATGTTTCTTACTGTTGCAGTGCTGGCTGTCTACTGTATTACTACAATGTTGCCAGCACCTCGCTATCCTAAACAATCTAGGAACACATTTGGGCAGTTTACCCAAAGGCAGGTATGTTTTGGCCAAAACTCTGATACGAAAACGCAAGCGCACAAACTCTTACTTGATGTCGTTGGCCAGGTCGTCCTCCGTGTCTCTCCGTCTGGTCCACAGGAAGATCAGGACGAGGAGGATGAGGATGAAGCCGACCACTGAGCCCACGGTGGCTCCTGCGATCACACCCGCATTCGTAGCTGCACAGGCAAACAGGAGCGTTACACGACCAGCTTTCACTTTAGTTCAATTCTTTACAACCAAACATTTTTTGAAAGGCTTGGCAAACTCAATATCTTAAAGCAACATTCCACCATTTGTGGAAATATGTTCATTTTCCATCACTCCTCGAGTTAATTAACTGAGCTATACCTTTCTCCTGTTCATCCAGTCCTTCTCTGAATCTGGCAATACCAATTTCAGCTCAAAATTAGCATTTATCATTGAATAGGATTGGACCATTAGCATCTCGCCTGGTCTAATCCGCTTCAATGATAAATGCTAGCTTGGATCTTAAATAGATATCGCCAGACTCAGAGAAGGACTGGATGAACAGGAGAAAGTGGTGGAGTGTTGCTTTACCATCATGGAAGCCAGCAACCATGAAAGTATTCTTTACTTCACTTTTATGCAAACATGTGTGTATCTGAGGTCTGATGTATGATGTGTATATGCTACTGGACACCATCATTTCCCTCTGGATAAATAAAGCATCTCTATCTACCCCCCCCCCACACACACACACACACACACACACACACACACACATACAAGCACATACACACACTCTCTCTTTTCACTGCATTTTCATCCCAATCCTGAAATGTCATCTTCTGCCAATTTGCTGTTAGCAAGTGAGGGTTTAACTGTGTTGCAGCTTGAATGTTAATCCTCTTTCTGTACTGTATGTGGTTTTAGATAAAGGCATCTGCTAAACACAGCACATGCAGAAATAAAGGTGCAAGTAGAGACTGATCTACACACCGGTGATGACCTCCAGGTTGATGTAGCAGGTCTCTGTGCCTGCAGTGTTGGAGGCATTGCACACATACTTCCCTGACTTATCACTGGTCAGGTTGGTCAGCTTCAGAATGCCAGCCTTCTCATCTGCAAGGGAAAAGGGGGTATTGAAGGAGGACAATGAGATCACATAGTTGGAAATATGGTTAAAGGACAAGTCCATAAATCCAAGACTATCCACAGCCCTGCTATTTGAGGTCACTGATTGCTATCGGTAGGAAACGGAACAAAAAGAAATGATACAACAGAATGATACAACAGAAGACCAAATAGTGAATCAGCAGCTAACACTAACCGTATGGGGCACAGAAACTCACTTTCAGTTTCATTTTCCTATGCCCCATTCAGTTAGCATTATTTACTGATTTACTATTCTGTCTATGTTGTTTCATTTTTTTTTACAGGATTTCTTCTTTAACCCTCTAGCTTCTAGCAATTAGGATTTTAAAGGCTGTAATCTAGTCTTTTTAGACACTTTCAGTTTAAAGGTAGGCAAATTGAATACAAATTTGAATTTCAACACACCATGGCTAAAGTCCCAGTGGTGTGAATGACTGTCAAAATAAAGTGCTACCAAGAAGAGAGAAACACCATCTGAGCTTTATTATGGTGAGTCAGTTGGCTGCTTACTCTGTTGTGGAGCGAAGAAAACAACTTGATTTGGGCTGGCTTTGGTCCACCTGTACAGAGGAACCGGCTTCCCAGACTCGGAGTTGCAGGTCAGGGTGACATTCCCCTTCAGAACCGGCTTCCCCTTCAGCTTACACACAGGGACTGAGGGGGGAACTGGAGAGGGAGCAGAGATGGAGACGGAAGAAAGGACATTGCTTAGATCCCCATGTGTCAGTATACAGTGTGTGTGTGTGTGTGTGTGTGTGTGTGTATCATGTGCATGTGTGCAGGACAGAGGTGGAAATTGAGGCTTCAGAAAGCAACAGTGCCAACCTGTATCCCTTCTGCCTTTGAACTAGTAACACTGATGCCTGATAGGACTGATCTAATAGGCTGATCTAATAGGCTGACAGGTAAGGAAAGGCTTCTCAAATGGTTGGAACAAGTATGTGGTATAGACTTTTACTTTGAAGCTATGTGTGTGTGTGTGTGTGTGTGTGTGTGTGTGTGTGTGTGTGTGTGTGTGTGTGTTTGTGTGTGTGTGTGTGTGTGTGTGTGTGTGTGTGTGTGTGTGTGTGTGTGATTTACCTTTGACATCGAGGGTAAACTGCTTCGTGTATGGCTTTCCACCGGTGACCACCTGACAGTAGTAGCTTCCAGAATCGCTCTCTTTTGTGTTTTTGATGGCTAGTGAGACATTCCAGTTGGGCATCGCATGCACAAAACCTATCCGACTGTCGGATTCTGCTGTACCTGGGTGGGCGATTACCTGGAAAAAATAAATAATAAAAAATCCAAATCAGATAAACAAAAATAAAGGAGGACTAGAGGCCAAATCCATTTAGGAGTGATCACCTGGACAGAGGAGATGGAGTCTCAGTCCCAGACATGGCCATACTGTAGGCTACATGCTGAATGATCACATAGCCTACACTACACAAGCACATGTGCACACTGTACTGTACTGTATTGTGCTGTACAGCTGAGCCGCCAAAACCTCCGCAGCTACATTAGTGCACTGGGAGCTTGAGGGACACCAACTCATCACCCTTTTCCACAGGACACCACAGGACATGACTTTCTTAAAGGGATTATCTCCAGTGAATCAGCCCATAGACCGTAACAGCAGAATTTGGCACAATGTCGACCAAATAGCGTAATGGCAGTCAATGCTAACTGAAGAGAGCATAGCAAGGGAGTTTTGCTTTCTTATACCCCCATCAGTTGCCCAGATCTGCCAGTTTGCACATTCGGTCAACCAAATGCTGTCATTCTGACACCTAGTGACTGCACTCGACAGCCTCAAAGAATAGAAATATGAGCTGATTGACTCCCGATTTGTTCTTTAACCAGACCAATTAGCTGTCCCAGTGTCTGTTTGCTGTAAATCTGCTAAGACTGGGATCTCTGTCCTCCTAAAGTGCAGAACAAAGATCTTAGAAAAGCGAGATATGGCACTGTGTGTGATGCAGACGCGCTATAAGAACATAGACTGTAAATGTGACTCATACACTGGAGGAGGAGATGATAGCTAAGGTGGGTGATAATGAAGGGATGGGAAGCCAGCCATATGTTCAGCCATCACATGCAGATGAGTTCAATGGTCAGGCTATCATGTGAGTGCAAGGAGAAAATTCTGTGCTTAAAAACATGGGACAACAAGCCATGTCGTGCCATCCCATCCAAAGCGAGTCATGTCGTGCCAACTTTTCTAGATCCTCTTCATTTTCTTTTTTTCATTTATTCATTTTGATTTTTAAATTCATAAGAACATCATACTGGACATCCTGCATGTGGCATGCCACAGAGGTAATAAAACAAATGACATCTCAACCTGGATAACAGTGTTCAAAATGTGTGTGTGTGTGTGTGTGTGTGTGTGTGTGTGTGTGTGTGTGTGTGTGTGTCGGTGTGTGCTCCTAACTCTTTTCCCTCTCACTCTTCTAAAACAACAAAATAAAAAAGTCAAAATAAATTTAGAATGCTTAAAAGAAAACATGTATGCAGCAGTGTCCCACCTTGTAGCCATTGGTGACTGGGGAATACACAGCACATGCCGTGAATGCTACGCTTCAGTGTAGTCTCCCTGCAAATCCACTGGAGAAGAGTAGTGCTGTACTCACCACCGTGAAGGTTTCTGACATCAGGGTCCAGGTAACGCTGGTGAAATTCTTCTGGTAAGATAAAGGCGTGTATGCCTCCAGGACCACGCTCTGCCCCTTGACGGCTTCCACAAGTTCAGGCATGTCCAGCTGTGCCTCACCACCTGCCCAATACAGAAGAGGCAAGCAACAATACATTTAATCAATCATCCATCAATCAGTCAATCAAACGGAGGTCTTATGATGATTAATGACAAGCGTCAAAAGTTACAAACACCTCATATACGAGAAGCAAAATCTTTAGCCCAGTGTCAGTTGTTTACCAAAATCTAATTCCAAATTCAAATTGTTAAAAAATTATTAGACAACCAATGTAGAGTTACCCAAAAAAAGAGTTAATTACAAGTAACTAATTACTTTTGTTAATTTGAATGGGATGATCCATTACTTTGGAAAGTGACCTATGCTGCTTGTTACACTGAATAATTATGAACATTATTCATGAAAATCCCACTGAAGTCATGAATGCAATGTAAAATAATTAGACCATTCTCACTTTTCATCATAAGTGACTTGGTGACTTGGTGACTAGATGCTCTACCATCACAAGAGCAGCAATTTCACTCCCAATGGACAATGACCCTCCATTTACCGGAGTATTGTTTTCATGCAGGAGGAAAGCTGGGATTTTCATGTCTCCACTACTACTAGACGCAGTAAATCACTGACCTGTGTTTACTGGTCATACGCCGCAAATGCAATGAGTGACACAAATAGTAGCATACCAAAATAGGAGCACATTTTGAAATATAGATTTTGAAACACAAGATTTTAAACTGTTTAGAGTAACATTTGTCATTGACCATTTCAAATTTCAACACAAAGTAAAGTAAACACTTTCACCATAGCCTCCCTTTAAAAAGCAGTAAATAGCACAAATCCAAATTCCCCTACAGTAGGTTAACGCACAAATAAGAATGAGTCCTATTGAAAACATACATGATTCTTATATGCATATAAAATAATGTAATGTCCATCCCAGCCAACGTGTCAAACAGCACCACATAGGCAACAGCATAATGTGTACAGTTGTAAGGTTATACCAACAAAACAAGAACACAAACCCAGAGACACTTCAACTGCTTCAATCTGTCATGCACACTCTTCCCCAAGTGACTTTAATTCATCCCTTCATCATTCACATTCCATAGCATTTCTTCATCTCCCGTCACACAAACTGATCCTCCTCACACCAACACCTTTGTATGTCTGAGCAGACGTGGTGAAGAAAATTTGATTCTGAAATCATCACTTCCATCAATGAATGACTTCTATGAATCCCCTCATAATTTACATCCAGTCAAGCATCGATCGTCACATTCACCTTACACTCATTCATCAAGCCTTTATGTTCTTCCATCTCATTACATACAGTACACTCATCAATCCATTTTTACTCCTCCATCAACCTACACTCAGCCATCCATCACTGACATTCATCCATCCAGAGACAGAGACAGAGAGAGAGAGAGAGAGAGAGAGAGAGAGAGAGAGGGAGAGAGAGAGAGGGAGAGAAAGAGAGAGATGAGTAGCTGTGGCCAACAACCTGTGGTGCCAGGAAGATCCAGCTTGGCAGGAGCTCCTCTGCCGGTCTACAGTCAGCAAACAGCAAGAGAAGAAAAAGAAGAAAAGAAATAAAAAAGGAAAGAGAGAAAGTATCTCCTGATTCAGCGACGGTGAATCCCGAATCACTTCCCTCTTAGCGGAAAAGCTGGACCTGATAGTCCACTCAGCGGAAACTTTGGGAGATGACAGACAGCTTGCATCTCTCCCGCGGGTTTAAAGACGAGACACTGAGCCACCCCTGTGTGTGTGTGTGTGAGTGTGTGTGTGTGTGTGTGTGTGTTTCAGTGATCCAGGGAAACCAGGGAAAGCTGTGACATCAGGGCAGTGAGCCCCAACCGACGCTGTCCTCATTTTAGTGAATTAAGGCTACAATGGTAATCCCTAAATAAGACGACTGCTTGACGTCCAAAGCTTTTGCCAATTTCTACCCACACTGGCCCGAGTCCTGATTAAGGAATGCTCTGCCCTCATGTCCAGAGCAGAGGGACTCAGGAGCAGACACAAACAGACGCCCCGGAGTCAGGGACCCATCTGGCCCCGTGCTGGGGATGATCTGGGTCAGCTCCGCGGCCTACCCTTACAGCCACCGTAACTTTTGTAGGGTGCAGTGCAGGCCTATCATACTGTATAAAGGTCAAAATGCGGTCAGAGATGCGAGGCTATGAGATTAGAAGAAGCAGCACTGAATGCCACGCGGCCAATCCCAATCGAGCGTTGAAATGATCCATTTCAGGAGGATCCACCTCGTGATGGTGTCTTACAATCGCAGGGGTGCTTCAATCTCTCATGGCACCTAAGAGGGTCAGTGGATTAGCCCACTGGAGCCAGACCTGTGCTAAATCAGAGAGAAGGATCAGCTGTTTAGAGGCTGGTGGTAGGGTACACTGAAGGATGAGAGAGAGTGTGTGTGTGTGTGTGTGGGGGGGGGGGGGGGGGGGTATGGAAGGGGGGGT
>JASCQY010000388.1:12661853-12672128 GCA_030264315.1 Sardinella tawilis | reverse complement strand
AGACTGGAGCTGGCGATATCCAAATTGAAAACCATTAAGTCCAGAGCCTGTGGAATTTATACTGTACCTGCTGTTTCTCACTAAAAGAATGAGATCGGATGAGGCTTTAGAGAGGCCAACGCGCTCAAAAGATGTGGCTCATGATGTCAGATGAAGACACCCAAAACCCTTCAACCAAGGATATGAGTATACAGTATGCATATACAGTATAGAGTATGCACTGCATTTTTTAATTCTCCGTCATGCAAGCTAGCAAAAAACTTTGATGTGAGTTTTGAGTAATGGTGGCTTCTCCATGTTGGTGCATACCTGCTTTCACTTTCACACAGTAACTGTTCCTCTTACCTTCCACTGCACCAAAGACATATCAGAGGAGGGTGCCATGACATTCACGGTCTGAAGCTCGGCACGCAGGGCCGACAGCTCCTTGTGAAGCTCCTTCTGACGAGTGTTCAAAGCCTCTGTCGGGAGAGCACACAAAAATACCTTAGCAACACAACCAACCAAAGCTAAACAAGGCTAAGTGTTTTCTCTTCACACTGCTCAATGCTAATCAAAGAGGTGGGAATCTCGCATTTCAGAAAGTAAAAGTACAACCATATGGTGTATTTGTTACAGCCAGCTGATTCTAATGAGCACAATCAGTTAATCTGTGAAAACCAACTGTGATGTTTATGGAAGACCTTGCCAAGATTTCAAGTATCCTTTTATCTGTTTTGGTAGGCTACCATCTTCAAATGCCTTTGGATAGCATACAGTCATATGAAGGGGGTGTAAACATAGTGTTATTCCCAACAGCCATCCTGGTTATGCACTGTGCAGTTCTGGATGGAAGGTAGAAAATCATAACAAAATCAAAGAAAACCTATACAGCATGACAGTGCTGACTGTATTGCCGTCAAACACCAACTAGAATGTTCTAGCAGGGCCAGTAAGGCTCAGAAAAGTGTTTGGAAGGTTTTGTGGGTCTTTTTGGTTGGTAATCCACTGCTTTTACACTAAAACTCTTTAGTGTTGCTTTAAGTCCACTGGTAGAACCAATACACAGTAGGATTTTTATTTCAAATAGGGAGTAGCCTAATCTATAAGAGTTTGCTTGTCTGCCTCTTGCCTTCGACATGAAGGTCTGCACTTGCTGTGGATGATCCCATGTCATTCGTAGCAGTGCAGATGTACTTTCCACTGTCCTCCTCTGTCACATAGTGAATCTGGAGACTGGATTGACCAGATATCTGCCCAGGATTCACCAGATATCTGTTGGAAAAACACAGTATCAGTCGGTGGTGCAGAGTGCTGCAGTGTGTCTCGGGGTATCTTGGGTCATTACTATTTCTGTTATATCTGAATGAAAGTCGATGAACTTCAACAGGGTCAGTTAGAGACAGAATCTTCTGGAACGGGGTCATTAATGACTGAATGATTAATCTAAGTATATTCCACAAGGCCGGTTCAACTCTTGTCACATACACATACAGTATGTATGAACCAGCACATAAAAGTAATTCATGGATTTCACAATCCTGAGAACCACATACTGTATACTTACAAAAGTCTGTCTAAGTCAAATGTTAACACAAAAAGCCAAAGAACTGTAAATACATTCTCTGCATTACACCCACAGTGTCTAGCCTCCCGTCTGTGTAATCTGCGTGTAGCAGCGCCCTTGTGCACTGGTGTGGTGTGGTGTGGTGTGGTGTGTGGATTTCTGACCTGCCGTTTGGCAGAGGGCCCTGCTCCCTGCTCCACTCCACTGCAGGCATGGGGTCTCCGTCTACCTCACAGAGGAAATGTGCTGTCTCCCCGACCTTCACCATCATGTCCTGGGGTCTGCGCACCAGCACTGGCTTCACTGAGGGGGGGAGCAGGAGAAGGAGAGAGGGACAGAGAGAGACAGAGAGAGAGAGAGAGAGAGAGAGAGAGAGAGAGAGAGAGAGAGAGAGGGGATTGAGTTTGGTTCCATCCTCGTGCATATATGCATATAACCCTGCATGCATGCCATGTACAAATTGTGCCATTGCCTTAACAGGGTGTCAAAAACAAAACATACAGCATAATATTCTCAGCATGTCACCTGTAATCTGTGCATAGATCTGGGATTCATGTGTGTTTCCTATTTCTTAACCCTGAGCATATTTCACCATCGCATTTGCAGTTTCAAAGTCAGTAGGACAGGACTGACATCAGCAGTCCCAATCCTGATACACAGTGGAATAAGCCACAATAATATCGTAATGCCATATAAAATCAACCCGGTTAGCTTTGGTGAGTGCTGGTGAGCCCAAGCCCTCTTACCTAATACTGATAGCCTGGCAGCCTGGCTCTCCTGCACCCCCACAGTGTTGGTGGCCACACAAACATACATCCCCGAGTCATTCTTCTGGGCTGGCCCAATGATTAACTTCCCATTAAGCACCTTGGCATAATGGAGAGGGAGAGATTATTAGCACAGATCATAAGTCTGTGGACCATAAATCATACATCATTAGGTCTGTAATTGAGATAGCTTCAGATGTCCATTAGAGTTGTAATTAAAACAATATGGCCATTTATTATTATATAAGAAAAAGATAATAATGGTTTACTTATCGCCTCCATCATTTAGTAAAGTCAGGATAACAGTAGCTATCAATCATAATATGTATTTGTAAAGTATCTATTAATAACTTTCACCAAAATGGCACTGTTTTTAAATAAAATAAAAACATACACATTTATCAAGTGGATATGCACTTCTACAACAACAACAGCTAGACCCAGGGAGCACTCTAACTGCTGCCTAAGGGCTATTCCTGGAGGAGGACCATAATGTGCTGTGGTCACATAATCTCTTCCTGTGCTTCAACAAAACTGCTGATAACTGCTGATTTGTCCCACACAAAAGGACTCACTTTGTACCAGTCTCATCTCTGTGATAATGTCAATTAGACTCTTTGTAGCATATAGAGCTCTCCAGCCTGACAGTCTAATCCTGTGAGATCAGACGATCCATGTGTGTATCATCCTCTAATCTTTTGCCTATTTCCTTTCAAACGCAAAGTGCCCTCTTTTCCAACTAACAGCTTTTTCCTCCAAGACACGATTCTCTACTTCAGATATCCCCTCTGAAAATATTTAGATAAGAATGAACAGTCAGATCTCTCTACCTCCCTGAGAGACGGTGTCAAGACTTTAGCTCCCAGAGGGCAGACATATCAAATCTATTACACACTGAGATACAACTGCCTAGTTCATGCTCAAATGGATGACATTGTCTTGTCAAATATGTTTTATTTCTGTGATCCCTGCATTGTAGAACCCTTAACCTTGTTGCAATTGGGACCTAATTCCCTCTCATTGGCCCCAGTAGCATTTCATTATCAAGTGTCACCAGCATCCTGGGCAGGCTGTGTGCGTTTGTGCAGTTTCATAAGGAAGTTGTTTGGAAAGTACAGTAGTAACCAGCCCTCACAGTGTAGTGGTCATTGGTGATGTTGATCAGCACGCCGTCCTTCTTCCAGGAGACGTTGGGCTCTGGCTGGCCAGTGGGAGGGCTGCAGTTGATGATGGCCACTTCGCCCAGCGAAACCTCCACATCAGTGGGCTGGATGCGGAAGTCCTCACCCAGGGCTAAGTGGGGGAGATTAGATTGTGACAAAGTATTGAGAGCTGTAGTCTAATTTTCTTTAATAAAATAACAACATATCAGAAATGGATCCAGAAGTGTATTAACACATCCAGCTGTACATGCAAGGACAGCACCTACTGTATACGTGTGTGTGTGTGTGTGTGTGTGTGTGTGTGTGTTGAGTGCTGATGCATATTACGCATGTCTGGGGCAGATTCGGCCCATCACTGTCCATCCACAACGTAAGTAAAGCATCTTATCTGTTTCCACTCCCACAACAAACTCAAACTCACCTGCGATGTGCAGAGAGGCATTTCGACTGGCGGCTTTGCCGGCACTGTTGCGTGCCACACACGTGTACACGCCCTCGTGGGACTGACTTCGACGTCCGGCCTTCACACTGAGGAAGAACAGACTCCCATCTGACAGAATGATGGGTGTCGGCGGAAGGATCTGGCGCTCCAGGTCCAGTGGCTGCCCATTGCGGAGCCACTGGATGAGGGGTTCGGGGGTCCCTGAGGCCCTGCAGGAGAGCGTGGCGGGGTTCCCCGCCTTCACCACCACATCGGAAGGCTGGTGGACAATCTGGGGAGGGATGTCATCAGGTGGGGGCTTGGAACCTTTCAATGAAAACAGGAAGTCAGGGAACCAATCAAACTTCTCTCTATAAAAGTCGGTTTAATGGCGTTCATCGGAATTCAGGTAAGTGGGGCAGCCAATGCAGACAGCTAAATGCTTCAGCTATGCTTTCACATGACTGTTCTGAGCGTAATTCTTTCAAAACATCCCAAACCAAAACACAAGTTCAATTCCCTCCAGCCATCAAGCACATGCACTGTGGAGTTCTAGGTGAAGGGTAGGAAACCACCACTAGATAAAAGAAATCGAAGCCCAAACATCAAACACCAATTAGCATCTTGTAGCGGTGCCAATAAGACTCTGGAAAACATGAGGGCTTGTGTTCCCTTTAGTTTAGTTAGTTCAGTTTAGTTTTTACAACAAAATCTCCATAGTGTTGCTTCAATATTGTGTCAGACACTAAAAGAGACATTTGAACTCTCAGCCTTCCTCCTAAGCCAACCAACCTGAAGAGATTCATCCCCTAGCCAGCTGAGAGTGTGTTCTGTGCTCTCCACTTAACCCCCCTTGCTTAACACAGCATTGAAGGCATCAGGTCACAGGTCAACCAGGGAGCCCAGAGAATGAAGTGAGGTGAATGGGACACCCCAACTCCCTCCCCCACCATTCTCACTCCCAAACAAAAGAGTCACTGTCTCACAAAACATGACATTTGACATTAAAATGAACTCTTTCACTGGAATTAATTGTCTTGTTATGTTCTCTCACTGGAAATAAGGTCTGTTGCCCAGCACACAGTTAAGGAGTGAACATACATGTCTGTTTATGGCTGGCTGCATGGATATTTTTCTTTTCTGGATGCCTACAGGTGACTCAAAATGTAAAAAGGCAGTTACAGAAAAAGCATAAAAAATAAACGCATTTAGTCCTTTTGGTTGACCTTGTCATCTGTCTTTGTTTAGTGTGGAGGGCATAGAGGATGCCTGAGTGGTGGGCTGCTTCCTGCTCAGGCCCGGAAACAGAGTGGTGGACAGATTGTTTCTCAAACTGTGCCTGAAACAAAAGCGCCTTCACACAAACACAATCTTCAACCCAGAGGATATCCTTCACCTGCTCACAGAGCCACACAGACCCACGCTCTTAAGGGTCTGATGACAACACCACCACCTCACAATAGCAGCGTCAATAAAATTTATGTTTCTTTCCATGATGACTCACTAGCTAGACAAAAAAATAAAAATAAAAGGGCTCTTACAGTAATGCATAATAGCCTTGCGGTGTTTCACATATTCTAAAAACTCACAGAGATATCTAAACTAGCCTAACATTATTCAAAGGACTATTCCACCAGTAGCCTGAAATCTCAAGATCTGCCTTTCACTCTCACATCAGATGACAGTGTTATAAACAAGAGAGGGTAGAGGGAAAGGAGAGGAGAGTTGGAACAGTGATGATTGGAATGTGATTAAGGCATTTTTTGGCAAAGCATTTCTTGTCTATAAAAAGTCTCTATTGTTTTTTGAAGGGGTTGTTTCCTGAGAAAGAAATCCCACATGCTTTAGAGTGCATCCGCTGGCAAGAGATTTCAGGCTTGTTTTCTGTGAACCCAGCACAGTGTAGACTATTAGTTACCAAAGTAACCTACCAATTTTTGAAAATTGTTTAATTAAACAATTAAATTGTTCAATAGGTCAACTGGGAAATAAAGTAGGCCTATAATTTTTTTTTTTTTTTTTTTTTTTTTTTTTTGATAGGGTGGTAATTTTGTGTCATAAAAAACGCAATGCTCCCGTGTGAACATAAATTTACAATCATAAACAACACCTAACACGAACACCTGAAAGGTTTTACATTCATTTGTAGAGTTTAAACATGCTGACTACTAACCTAGTTGAATAGCCTACAGTAAATTAGGCTACTCTCAATTCCTTACATTACTTCACCTATTGTTTCTTACTTTTGTGAACTCCATCAACCATGTATTTCGCTCACTCAGTCACTTGTGAAAAGCATATTAAATCAAACCAGATACAACACTTACCTTGAAGTCCACAAGTAATTCCGATATATAAAAGGACCTTAAATACAAGCAGTGAGTTCATGATTTAACATAATCCTTCACAGTGATCTCTTGACGCATCAGCCTTGAAAAAGAGTTAGCCTAATTCCCCGGTAAACAGCGTTGAGAAATTTCTGGGGAGTAGGGGACGGTGTTCCAATTAAACTTCAAATTGGGTGTATGTTCCCTGCCAGTTGCACTTGGCGAGTAGTTTGCATATGATATGCTAATTCTTCCGAAAACTTGCAGGCGACATATGTCTGAGTTCAAGAAAGCGCCATCCGGAATTGTGTCACTCCCTGTGGGCGGCTTCTCGCAATGAAAGATGCAAATTCCAGAAACATACCATCTTCAAGGCTTTTCCATAAAATAAAAAATAAAACGTATAAAACGTAGCCTATCCAGAAATAGTTATTACATAGGCTATTTTCAATGTAGGCAACTGATTTTCCCCCGAATAATTTAGTTCTCTGTCCGCAACCCAATTTCTACACAAAACAAACACTAAACAAAGTATCTCACTATTTTGTTTATGTACAACAGTTAAAGAATAGGAAATTGACTTTTTTTTCTTCTAACGTAGGCCAATAATTGTTTTGTAAAGCGATCAATCAATCAAAGGAAAGCAAAACGATTATATGGACTTGCTTCTACATACACACAGCCTGGCAGTGGCAAGAGAAGCACTCAATCGAAGTTCATTCTATTTGTAAGGACATAAATAATCGGTCATTTAATGAGCTTTGCTTATGTTTCTTAATGGACAACTACTGTGATGGACTTTTAAATTGATGTTTGGCAGATTAGTCTTAAAACAACCAATGCATATTAGAGTAACTTTTAGGTTGAGTGAAGGATGAAGTCAGTAAGAGTAGCCTATGTTAGTCAACTAAGGCCTATAAATGCAAAAAAAAAAAAAACTGTCTTTAGTTGCCTAGATCTCACCTCTCAAGGGTCAAGTTACAATTTAGGATCAACTTAGATGCAAATACACAATGAAGCTAGTTTCAGAGCATCTGAATAAGAAGTAAAGCAAAAATAAAAGTTTACATGATAGGTATGTTCATCTGCTATTCTGTATTCTGTATAGCGCCAGTGGCATCACACAGTGCAGATGTTTAGTATGTCCTTACCATCACTTTAATATTTTTTCAATAACAAAACAATATGTAGTGGATGAAGGCTGGCAAACATAATTTCACACCAACAGATGATTGCATGATGTGTTCATCCATTAAATAATTACACAATAATAATCAAGTCAAAACTGACAAGTAGCCTAACATATCATGTACTTACTGTGTAGTCAACCATCTATCTATGTGGCAGTTTGTGACCAGTCACCAGTATGCTATTTGCTTTGTACAGTGTAAATATCTATCATCAGAGGTATTTAAAAATAAAGTCGATTCTAACAGTTAAATTCCAAGATTCAAAAAAAATATGTAGCCTATATCTATCTATCCATTTTTCATCCCATGATCTGCATCATCAGCCCATGCAATGGAAAAATGACTATGGCTTGGCTTGTAACTAACCAACCAAAGACTGCCATTCAAAAACCTTCATCTTATTCTGGAGTAAAATGAAAAGCAGTTCACTTAGAATTATGTATGGTAAGACTTCACTTAGAATTATGTAGAGGCTAAAGAGAGATTTGATGCTAACTTCTGAAACTACTATCAAAATAAGTCGAGTCTGCAGTGGTCTTACCTCTCCTTCTACTAGCTCTGAGTCTGTGCTGGAGGTGTCTCTGGTGATGACGGGCGTGTTCTTTGCCAAGCTTGACCGCCCCGCTGACCTCTGAGGTGCCATCTGGCAGACAGGTGCACTGACATTGGCACTCGCGCGTGGCCTCTGCCCAGGTGAGCAACCAGGACGCCCACAGCAGCCATGTGCCAGCCTGCATCCTCCTGTGTGTGTGTGTGCGTGTGTGTGTGTGTGTGTGTGTGTGTGTGTGTGTGTGTTTAAACTCCCACTGGGACACAGCGGACACACAGCTCTCCTCTCCAGGGACACACAGCTCTCCCCTGCTAGAGGCTCCTCCGGGGGAGCCTCATCCTTGCTCTGCTCTGGGTACTGGGAGACACCATGTGAGGGTGAGGTGTGTGTGTATGTGTGTGTGTGAGTGTGAGAGGGAGAGAGAGAATGCAAAGAGTCTGTTCGAGTGTTGGATCGTCCAATGCAGATGAGTTATGCAGAGATGGTTATGAAGTTGGGCTCTTTTAGTCCATCCATGTTTGTGTGCACTCCTTTGTGCCTCTATTCCCACCCCCCCACTCTCCTCTGTCTCTCTCTCTCTCTCTCTCGCTCTTCTGTCCCACACAAGATATTCACTCGCTCAGGCACACACTCACACTCACGTACACACATGCAAACAGACCCGACACTAACTCAACAAACACACACACACACACACACTGACACACTAACACAAAACACACTCTCTTCTTTCTATTGACCTCTTTTCTCTCTTTTTTGGATGAGAAGTTGGGGGAGGACACAATGGGCCAAACGCAAGTTTCAGGCACCATGCTGAGAGCGCTGCGAGAGGAGCTCAGCGATGGGGACCTAAGGTCCCAGCGCCCTCTACTACAGACGTGCATGTCATTGGCTCTGCACACACATGGGCTGAAAACAAGCGGGCAAGGACTATTTGTGTATGTGTGTGTGTGTGTGTGTGTGTGTGTGTGTGTGTGTGTCTGTGTGTGTGTGTTTGGGGGAGGGAGGGTGGGGGTAAATTTACTAAGGAGGTCCAGTTCCATTAATCAAGTGTCTGCTAGGTGACCGATCAAGTTCCTGCACAATGGCAGTCTCTCCCACTTTTAAGACATCAAACGGGCAGGAATGCGCGGCCACAACACCCACCGGCCCCTGAGCTCTGACAGGAGGCAAAACAGGCGCCCTCCCATCTCTGTGTTCCAGCGGCACGCCATTCACCCGGCGCCTTTCCACAGGGCTGTTTTCACACACAGCTGACCCCCATTAATGCCCTCGGCTCAGCCTGTGCATATGTATAGGGGAATCACTCCTCCTCCTCCTCTTCTTGATAGCCTTCATCTCTCCCTTTCAAATCACACCGTCTTTTATTCCACTTTATTCAAGTTTTTCCTTTTTGTCAAATGAAAGTGGTTTGTAGAATCATGGTATTTCTCCAGTGATAGCCTTACTTTAATGCTTTGCAGTCGTAGCTCCTTTCCCCCTCTAACTCACAATAGCTAGATGAATAAGTGAATGAATGCTATGGTAATAAAATGGCAAAATTCTTGATAAATAATAAATAATTTAGGCCATGTGGAAACTGGCATTGCTATTGTCATTGAAACTTGTATGAAACTCCTCAGCAATAGCATTAACTTTCAGGATTCCCGCTCACTGCACGCATCAGTTCTCCAGGAGCAGTAGCATAATATGTGCTTCCCCTTTGACCACCAAGTGTGAGGGAGAGAAAAGGTCACACAAAGAATTTGTTTTTTTCTCGCTCACTCTCACCATTCAGAGGGCCTCTCGTCTCCTCTCCATCTCTCCACCCCATCCTCACCGCAGCAAGGGTGCAAATTTGTAGCTGATTTTCCGCACAGTATGGGCTCATGTTTCATATTGACTCTGAAGAGGGACGGATAGTAAGTTGTCTTGTATTACGCTCCAGGAGCAATGTCTTCTTCACAGTCTCTGTGGACTAATTTCATGACTCGTCCAGGTTAAATCTTTATGTCTCTTGAGGCCATTGGTTGCTATTGTCTTTTCACAACAGGTTTTACTTTGATTGGAAATCAATTCTCTAACAGAGGGTAAATTACTGGTGGCTTTATACAAAGGTGGAAAAATAACAATACTCAGATTTCTTTATTGCAACTGAATGCAACTGAATTTAATTTTTTCAGGGCCAATTTTTTTCTCTCTCTTATATTAAATTCCCGACTAAACAAATCAAACACATCTCATATACTTAAAGGGATACGCCACCTTATTTTGGGAAATTGCTTATCTGTAGTCATCCCCTAGTTGAACATGAAAGCACATAGCATTTTTT
>JASCQY010000388.1:12648168-12661753 GCA_030264315.1 Sardinella tawilis | reverse complement strand
TAAGCATTTTCTTGAATAATACTTGGGCATAATACAAATACATAAATATCAAAAAACGGTGGCGTGTTCCTTTAACAGCAGGGGATGTTTGCTAAAACATGTATTCCTAAGACAAAGGGCAGGCTGGGTGTGTAATGTATGCATCTTATCAGAGCTGCCCTTTTATCTGTGGCTTATATTTCTTCTGATCTGACCACCCAAAACCACTATAGGGACCACAGAGACGAACCAAGACAAAGCCACCCTGCTGCTGAGTGGCCATTTCTCTGCCCCCTCACCTGGGTGCTGGGCAACCTTTGGACAGATACCCTGCCCAACCCTGCAGAGAGGGCGACGAGCCACGCTTCACCCCTGTGATGGGCCATCGGGTCACACCAGCGAGGGGTCTGTTTTTGGTCGGGAGACTCCTCTGACTGGCAAATCAGGCCTTAATCTCTCTGACTGGGGAAGAGGGAGCTCCGCAGTTTAGTTGCCTCCTGGGAGAAGGGGCAGAGGCCGCGGACCTGCCTGCTCGTGCTCAGATCCCCCTGGGGCGGGGTTGTGTGTGTGTGTGTGTGTGTGTGTATGCTAGCGAGCCGGTGAACGAGTGTGTGTTCGAGTCACTGACAGTGCCCCCCTCTCGCCTCTCACAAAGGAGGTAATGGAGCAGGACTGGTTCACAGGGAGAAAATGCACACTTCCATCCTCGAAATACATCACAGCCGTTGCCTTGGCGACCTATTCCAGGCCTGACCTAAAAAAAAAAAAGCAAAACAAATTTCCCCATCTTTTTTTCCCCTCAAGGCCACTGGGTTGCTAGCAATGGTCTGCTTATTGTCCCCCTCTCAGCACCTTCAGAAGAACTACTTCAGCTATTTGTCCTCTCAACAAGGGGATGCGAGTGGGGGGTGGTGGTGGGGGTCATTTCAAGTGCCACTCCATCCTGACTGCACAACGCCACTGCCTTTCAAGAATAACCATCACACGAGAATCAATAAATATGGCTTCTGTTTCACTGTGTGTGTGTGTGTGTGTGTGTTATTCTCCAATGACAGCCATCTCTGCCGGCTCTGAGGATGCACGTCTCCTTCACTGTGACACTCAAACAGACCAAGAGAGAGACACACACATATTGAGAGAGACAGATAGAAGATGGTTGCTTAAGCACAATTTAAAAAGAGGTGCCTGGGCCATGAGAAAAGAGGATGGGGAGAGTGAGTGTGTGTGTGGTGGGAGGGGGAGGGGGGGGGGGTTGCAGGAGCAGTAGTTCTGCTTCAGTGGGTCACAATGCACCATTGCGTTTTTTGCACCTCCTCCCCTCCACCTCATTCACCCTATCCCACCCCTCAAAAACCAAGAGCAGACACCCACATCCTGGGCCCGACTCACACCTTTGTATCCTCCGATCTCCCTCTCCCTCTCTCTTTCTCTTCCTCTCTCTCTCCCTCTTTCTCTCTCTCTCCGTCTCTCCTCCCCCATCTCTTTGTATGTCCAGCTGGCTGCTCCACAAAGGCTCCTCCAGCTTGAGACTCCCAAGGCAGCCGCGTTCCCCAGACACTTTGTCCCCGCTGCTTTTCCCACTCCCCTGGGAGGGGTTGCTCTCAAGCTGGAGGAAAATGAAGGAGGGTCGGGAGAGTAAAAGAGAGAGTGGAGGCAAGCTGACAGATACATACCGATCAAACATACACACACACACAGACACACGCACGCACAGTCACACAGATAAACACACAGAGACATAGAGCAAGTGAAAACAAAGTCAAATGAAGTGTGTTGCTGTGGATAGATATTTAGATCAGAGAAGAACTGCGAAGAAACATTCAACTCAAGATATCTCAACATGAGAAAGATAAATGAAAAGCAAGATAAACTTCACAGGTGCAATGGTATAATCCAAAGCACAACTACTACTTTGTGATGGAAGCACAAATTTTCAATGACTTGGAATGGACGTGGAATGCCACACAACTCACTATGATCACAAGCAGAACGTCAGAAATCCCAGGACACTCATTTCCAAGCCTTACTTCACCTGATTCAGATTCAGGCCGGCTCCACCCTTGCTCTCAGCATCTCAGCCAGCCCGTGTGAAAACTACGCTCGATCGGCCCGCCGAGTTCCCCTCTCCGCGCCGCTCTGTATGGAGACGCGGGCCGGAACTAATAGGATTGGATCTGATTCATTAGGCTCTCTTTCATGGCCCTGGTTGGAATTTCACCGCACGTCCCACCGGGCCTCCCCCCCACACCACCCCACCCCCAGCTTTGTACAAGGGCCTTCACAAGAACCGGGCCAGCATCGTCTGAGCTCGCGTAATTGAGCCCCAAAATAGTGGGCTCACCTCTCCCTCTGCCGCATACCATCTTGCCCCGAATAAGTCTGTCGCCTCGGAAAAAAAGGAACAGATCGGAGGGCCCTCAAGGGGTATTTTCCTAGAGGAGGCGCAGCAACAGAGGCATTTAGGGCCGGAGAAATTGCATCTGAAGTGTTGCACCACGCCGGATATCCTCGACTGCTGTGAATCTGTGGCACTGGGTGGTTTTTCCCTGTTCCTCTCCAGCTAAAGTGTGATATCAGATAAAGGCAACTTGAGTGGATAAAACAACACCTATTCAGTGAATGAGGTGTCCAACACAAACTTACTGTGGAAGGGAGGAGGAGGGAGTGATCCTACTGAAGTATTTAACACACTCAGGAAAATAAGGCTCAGCCAGCTCAGAAGATTTAAAAAAAAGAAGAAAAAAAACATATCTAAGAAAGAATAGTATAACAGGGTTCCCACTGCAAGTCAGACTTAAAATTCCCTGAGTTTTCCATGACCTTCCCTGACTAAAATGCAAAATTTCCATGACCTTCACTGTAATAAAGCAAGCCCTGAGAGGCTGTTCTACACCATGAATATAGCACAGCTGAAAGGTGTTGTTACTTGCAACTAGCAAGCGGATCAAATTGTTAATTTTCATGCAATTGTCAAATTTTACATGAAGCATGAAGATTGTTTTATTTGGAATCTATAATAGGAACTTTTTAAGGCTACTGAATGAATTTTACTTGTTCAAATTTATTTGTGCTCATACTACCTCTGTACGTTGTTTTGTATTGAGTCACGTGCTATTTTCAAAGATGGTCATCAATTTCGTCCATAAACTTATTGTAACCCCTCCAGCTTTGTGTAAAAATAGGGATGAAATAGAATGGAATGGACGAAACTGTCCGTATCCATATTCTCGTAGGCTATGAATGGGCCTTTAATAGCATATCTCTTGAAGATAGTTTGGGTCTACTGCTGTCAAAGAACATGATATTGGAAATAGTCTGGAAAAAGAATGTCAGAGAATGTAGCCTAGAGGTGTAGCCTAATTACATGCATATGGAAAGATGGCTCCAAACCTCCCTAGTCCATACTGATTTAAAAATCGTAAGTACAGTCATTTACAAATAAGAAAGGGATAACAGCCGATGATGTGACCTATTCAACGGAAACAATGGCGAGGTGAAGGCAAGAACTCCGACGACATGCAGCACACAAAAACAAGTCGTTCTTTTTTTTCTTTTATATCGCCCTGTATGAACCTACAAAGTGGCCTGTACCCCCTGAAGAACAGTTTGACAAAAAAAGACAACTTACTGCATAACGTGGCCGGAATTACACGTTATGCAGTAAGTTGCACAATTACAAGTTCTCTCCATGGAGCAATTGCAACAACTTCCAGTAAGAATTGAATTGAATTGAATTGATCTTTATTGTCTCAGTGTAGAGAAATTCGTCTTCGGCTTACAGGGCATTGGCAGCACACACAACACATGCACAAAAACATAGCAACACATATAACATCAAAACAGATAGCTGAAGAAGACTTCAAGAAAGTGAAGAAAAAAGTTTGCTAGTACTTTCCCATTTCCCTTTGAAAGTGAAGTGGTGAAATGATGATGTATCAGTTCTTGGCAGAGAAAATGTTGTCTATTATAATTTCCTACATTTCTCGTTGTTGTGTCTTCTTTTCATTACATCATGCCAGGTTAATGTGGTAACAGTTTTAGAAAAGCAATAACCCACTCAAGCCCATGAATTATGATTGTTTTATCACAGTTAAGTGGGTCTATGAGTGGGACTCCTCTTAGACATGGTAAAACGAGCATAACTCACGGCCTCTCATGGGTTATTTCAACCTATTGGCCTTAAAAAAATTTAAGCGCATTGAGACATTACTTTGTATAAGGCGCGGTACAAATAAAACTGAATTGAAAAAAAAAAATTGGAAAAAAAAAACACATTCATCGGCATTCCTCTTATTCTTTCGATTTCGATTTTTGAGCCTTCAAGATTTCTGTTGGGCTCCCAGGCTAAAATCATTTAGGAGGCGCTAAGGGAGCTTCATGGGTAATTGCGTGTCAAATCAGGACGGATCCCGACCTCATCGTCATGGATTTTCACGAAACTTGGCGTGCTGATTTAGTTTTATGAGAACACTACAGAAATTAATTTGCATGTTTCTTGCATCAATAATAAGATCAATACAGACTAAGAAAGTTTGAAGAAATTGGCATTCGCACTATACCTTTGACCTATTATATCTCCTTTAATGTAAGTCACACAGAAATGGTTCTCATGTCGTTTGAAAGCTCTCTTCCTGCTCTATAATTAATATAAATGGCATACAATACACAAAATGAACGGTAGCCAAGTAATCAGAGATTGAAATATTTAAAAATGAATTGCAAAAGAAACTATATTTTAAAATGAGTAATTTTTTCTCAAAAGTTAGCTAGTGTAGGTTGTTAACATCTTCAGAAAATCTGGCCTTTGGTTTTTGAGCCATTGCAGAGAGATTGTGATTTATGAGGTGGAATTGTATAGTTTCAGGTCATTTTGACATGAAACTTGGTCTGTAAACTCTGGTCTGGAGTCCGGGACTGGAGCCTTAATTAGCTACACCTGTGCTTGCAGTGCAGCTTCATGTCAAAATGGCCTGAAACTCTGTAATTTCACCTTATAAATCACAATATCTCTGCAATGACCCAAAAACCAGAGACCAAATTTTCTGGAGATGTTAATGACCTTACAAGCCAGGTTTTGGGAAAAAATGACTCATTTTAAAATGTAGGTTTTTTTTTGCAATTCCTTAAATATTTCAATCTCTGATTACTCAGCTACCTTTCATTTTGGGTATCGTATGCTGTTTAACTAAATTATAGAGCAGGAAAAGAGCTTTCAAACAACATGAGAACCATTTCTGTGTGACTTTAAAGGAGATATAATAGGTCAAAGGTATAGTGCGCACGCCAATTTCTTAAAATGTTCTTAGTCTGTATCTCCATTAATATTGATGCAAGACACATGCAAATGCATTTCTGTAGTGTTCTCATAAAAGTAAATAAGCAAGATCCGTGATGATGAGGTCGATGATTTGACACGGAATCACCCTCATGCAAAATTTGACACTTTTGTCAGCTCGGTTCACTAAGCCACTACACTACCTCCACAACACCTCAAACAAGGGCATTTAATACTCAATAAAACCAGGAAGGAGGCATGGAAACAGATTACATTTGGAAGAAAACTAGATGCTATTACCAAAATTCCCAGATATTCTGACTTGGTCCACAAAAACTTCAAATCCCATGATTTTCCCTATCTGGAACAGTCTATGTTGAAATTCCATGATTTCCCTGAAATTCCCTGACCCGTGCCCAAAACCTGGTATACTGTAAGGACATGAGGACAATCACTGCACACTACATTCCTCCTGGCATTTCAGGGCCATCATATTCACATGGACAACACAGTGTTTTCACAGTGTTTCTCATGAAGGCCTGTAATTTAACAAATAAAAATACTTCAAATATTGTTGTGCTTATTATGCTAAATCAAGTTATGTTTCAATAATTTATTTAACCCATTCTCTTAGGCCTTTGTCTTCATTTTCTGCTGGAATTGACAAGTTTATGTTCAACTAACAATATAGCCCAACACATAATGATATAATAGATACGAGCCACTTCAACATCAGGAACAACAGTATTTATTACAAAAGCTCATCATTTGCATGACAAATTATTAAATATCCCACAAGTAGTCCAAACATCTTTTCACATCATCAGTGTGTTTTCATCTTTTGACACTTAACTCAAACAAGAAGATGGGGAGGAGTGTGCTTGTTGGAGCATCTCGTCTCCAGCCGGGCACATCCTAAGTGAAGTCCAGTAACCCGTGCCAAGTTGGCATGGAGCTCCTCTTGCTAGTGGGTTCTCAGGGGCTTGGCATAGACCGGCTCCAGAAAGTGTAGGGGCAACAACATGAAGAGTGCTGCCAAGAACACCACGCTGACCAGGGCCAACAGCACATAGCGCCCAATGAAGAATTTGTCCACAATCTGTAAAGCAGGACAAACGTGGAATTCTGATTATGGAATCTACAACGAAATGTCACCATTTATGGAACTTTGTCTTAGATATCACTGAGAGATGTATTTCAAAGCCGCTTGACCCAAATGCAGTTCCTCTGTTTGTCCAGAGGATGTCAGCAGAGTTCATTTTGTAAAATTGGTCACACTAGGAAATACTGTGATGTGTCAAGATGCTTTGCCACTGAAAACAACCGGGACTTGTTCGTAGCTGCACAGTTTACAGAATGTGATATTATGACACTGAGGAACTCATGGCACTTTGAAGGAGTGAAATAAGATCTAACAACCTCCGTTAACCCGAAAACACCTGTTGAACATAAGTTTATGACAAGTGATTTTCAGCTATTACCAAGGGTTTACAAAAGCAGCTATTTACATAAAAAACACATTGTTATGGAATAGGGCTAGTCCTTTGATTTTTTTGGGATAGCTTCCACCCTCCTCCATCTCTTCTCTCTCTCTCCCTCCTGCACCTCACACTCCCTCACTCGCTCAAGCACATTCTCAGTGTTGCTCACACCCACACAGAGTGATGATCGAGCTGAATAATAAGCACATCCCCTATCCCCTTCTCGCCTGGCTGTGGCCTGTGAAGACCTGGATCATATAAGAGGCCCTCCTATACGACCTGGCCTTTACAGGCCACGACAACATTGCTGTGGTCTGAAGATAGGATACTGCAATGTGTGAATGGTGGGTGGGAGGCTCCTGTCTCCAGTGGATGCTGTGTTCTCTCGTTTAATGCATCTCACTTTCTAATTTGCCAATTAGGCGGCTAGCAAAGCGCAGAGCTGAGGCCATGTTTTATTAATGTGGCATTGAGCGCGCAGCACAGAGCCCCTGTTTGGAGCCTGCCTAATTGGCACTGTGATATTATGCCTTTGTATAGAAGAGAGAGGTTGGTGGTGGTAGCTGACATGCCACACAGTTAGCTATCCAGAGAATGAAATATCTGCCATAGCCCATCTGCAAGTCAAATAGCGAGCTTGGTCGGAAACTGGCAGGGGTAGTCATTTACTTTGTATTCAGATAGTCAACAATGTATCAACAGTGTATTAAGGGTTTTAGGTTGAATTAGGACCAAAGCAAATTCACAGCTTATAATGTGCAACCTACCCTGCTATCCTACATGATTTTTCGATGATTTTATGACCTGAAACACTTGAGTTAGATGGCCGAAATTCAGATTTATTTTAACCTAATTTGTATGATCTACTGAGTGAGGTGCTGCATAAGGCTACAGCTCCATAGGTCTTCAGGGAGGAAAATTTGAAATCATTACACAGAGATTGTTTTCTATTGACCAACCAAAATGCTTCTGGACAGAGGCACAGCTTTGCTGTTTCATCAACACAACTAGTCATTAATACAGTACCACTTAACTGTAATTCAGTGCTAACTTTCTACTTCATATATTATTGAAAAGATACCAGACAGAAAAAATGTGTCATACACTGCTGCTACCAATAACCTTGTCATGGAAGACTCTTCTCAGAGAGCAATTCCTTACTATCACAAATTCATGATCTCAGGCTCGTGTTGGTATAGGAGTTTGTGGAGCAAGTTGCCTTAACGTTACCTGAACTTCCGTGACAGGAGAAGGAATCTCGGTGGCACGAGGAAACAACAGTAGGATCAGGGTTACAATGACAGCCAGGAGAAGAACAGGGACAATGGCAAATCTTCAAAGGTACAACAAAATTAGACTTAGAATAGTCGTTTACCTGGTGCTACGATAATAGATCGAAAGCTTCTAATAAAGTATGGGACTCTATATTTTAGCAATCTTACTTCGTTGCACCAGTTGTTCTTGACAGAAGTATGCTCAATACACTCGCCACAATCCATATGAGAGCAATAAGAAAAACTCCTGTACCCACTCCCAAAAACATCCCAGTCATGATGATAACGTTAACGCTGTTTATGCAGGGCCTGAGACGACTTTGTTCACAGCCTGGAAACTGGTGAAGGGGGCACGGCAACGCTAACGTTAACACGGGGTTTTACCAGTCTACAGTAAAACCGAGGTCGTTCATTTTAGCTCAGTCAGTGTCATTACTAGCGGCTACATCTATCTAGCCACGACGTTAACGTTAGTGGCCATGTATCGATAGTGCATTCAGTTGAACATCACTGTAACCTTAGCAGCTAACGCTGGGAGTAACATTAACGCTTTAACTAACACAAGGCCATGAAGTTACATCGTTGATGACATCGAGCACATTGCGTTAGGATGTTAACGTTGTACCGCAACCCAATTCTAACAACGCAAACGATATCATCAAAAGAAAAGAGGTCCAGCTTGTTAGCTGCTAACGCTAAGTTAACGTCAGCTATTTGAAACTAGAAACTAACGCTAACATTTAATTTAGCTTTGACTTATTGTTAGCAAATTACTGACGGTTTGGTCATTAGTTAATAGTCAACCAGACAAAACAGCATCTCCTTTGCCTTCTAGATAACTTCTGCTTTGTTAAATTTACCGACAAGTGTCAATGGTCTATGATCTGGATTCATACTACGAAGTCCCGTAAACGTTACTTTGGCAACAAAGCCATCCTAAGATGCTTTGCATTATGGGAGATGTAGTTCTATTGCTTCTTTCCCTGTTTCATTCGCTTTGAACGGAAAGAAGTGAGTTTGTAAGATTAGATAACTGTGATTATTATTATTATTATTATTATTATTATTGTAATAATAATAATAATAATAATAATAATAATAATAATAATAATAATAAGCACCATAGTGGGAGTGGGGAGGGCGGGCTAGTAGGCCTAGTAAGCTTAGTGGTAGCAGATGTAGGCCTAGGCCTAGTCTTTTCAAGTTGCCTTTGTGGCATTCATACATTCCAAAATATTTGTTTTTGTTTCCAGACTAATTTTGCTATGTTGCGTTAGATTCTTTTAAGAATCTCATTCAATCTTCTATAGGATGTAGGTTACAATTTACACCGACAGGGGGCCAACAGGCGCCGTGCTTTTTGATGGAGATGCGCAAGGCCTGTGCATGGTATGCCACTGGAAACAGAACAGTGGAGGTGTAGGCAAGGGGTACCGCGAGGCAGAAGGGGGGGATGGGAGGAGGGGTCTTACATGGCAGACGTCACTGGTTGTGTAGGGGAGTATAGGCTGTGTTGTCAGCCTAGTGTCAGTCTGATGAAGATTGGCATTCAGGTAAGCTGTCATTCATTTTCAATGTCAGAGCATAGACCAGGCTAGCACTTCAGCGTCTTTTTTTCTTCGGTCTCATTACAAAAGGCAGGACATTATTCATACAGACAGGGCCATGGTAGGGAGAGAGTGAAGGGGGATATCGAGAGAGAGAGGGAGAGAGAGAGGGAGAGAGAGAGAAGGGGTGGGAGGAGGGAGAGAATGAGTGAGCAAGAGGGAGGGAGGAAGACAGGAGAGGAAAAAGAGAAGGGATACAATTTTCTGGAGGTGGAGAGACTATTGGATTATTTTATCGCGTTGCTGCGTTTGGATTTGTAAAATGTTATGGTAATTCGGCCGGAATTCTTGTAATTCCTTGAAAATGGCATACCGGTGTTTGCCATTTTACGCAATACAGCGGGGGGTACTTGTAATGTCTTCTGCTACATTTAGTAGAGTGGAATGCATTAGTGAATTCGCTATCTTAATTTCAAATTAATTAACTAATTAATTAATTTGATTTCTGAGATAGAAATAATTGATGTTGTTTATTATTTTGTCATGATTCCAGAATCGAACTATTATGCTTTTTATGGAGGAGAAACGGGCAGTTACATACCGTTTTGTTTATTTATTGTGCGTCGGCGAATGTTCAGGGTGCCACACTTTCCGTGAGCCTCTTGCGTTCAGGAACATCAGGACTAGCGTAGACGGAATTCTTTGTAGCCAAGTGATGAACTAATTCAAGGCACGGCGTTCTCAAAACAAAAACAGGAGGCTACAGTCAAAATAGGCCTGCCCTGAATATTAGGCAACAGAAAAGACAGTAGTCCAGTGAATTTGCTCTGGCTTCACGTAGAGGGATTTACTCTGTGCTATACCTGAAAAGTTTTCAGACTGTTGGCTGTCATAACATATCCGGTTCGACAAGAGCGCACTTTGAATTGTTTACTTTGCATGCATTCACATGTTTATTTTGTAGTCTATTCATTTTCATTCCAAACTTCGCGAGACAGTGTGGCCCTAAAATCTTTACAGTTAGCGTTACCAACTGAGTTTTTTTTGCGCAAAGTAAGTACTATTAGGGACTTAATGTAGTTTATCATCTATCTTGAATGAATCTCCAGATTTTCTTGAAACATTTTGGATAATTCCATTCTGGTCCTCATATTCTTAAATTCAAACATCCTAGATATTTGTGTCTCTGCTGGCAGTTTTTAAGAAAATAAAGTTTACAATGTATTGCAGTTTCACATGTTTGGTGTAGTGGGGTGTGGCACATAAAAACATTGTGCAAGCTGTGCAGAACTTACTTTTTTATTGTTGGGGAATCTAGGAGGTAATATAATCTGTCTACCTAGAACAACAATCTCTCATTTAATTTAGCCAAGGTGGAATTTTATTACAACCAATATTAAATATTTTATGGAAGAAATAGTTATTTTTTGCTTTATTCTGTTGGAAAACGTACCATAAAAAAACATGCCAGTGTGTGGTGAACTATCAGTGTGTAATGGTCGTTGTCTGATAGACACGATTGGTTGGATAGTGGCAATTTAAATGTTGAAATCCCTGCTGGGACCTTAATTGATGATTTGTGTCATGGGACAACCAGCCTTGGGGCAAACACTGCCAACACAAAATATTCAGACATTATTTGCATATTCTGATTCCCCATGTTAGCAGTAAATTATGTTATGAGTAGCAATTTTGTGAGACCTGCAGCTTTTTCCATCTAATCACTAATAGAGTGATTCTGGGTCTCTCAAATGAAGGAAATAAAATACAAAAAGAGCATATGTTTACCAGACAATTTAAGTATTTATGTATGGACATAAAGCTGTTTGGAAAATTGGAGCCATCTTACTGTCATTTGCCCAAACCAAATCCAATGTTAGAAGCATAACAGTCGGCAGATAGCTTTTAGATTTGTGGGTCTTGTTTGTCAGACAATGCTTTATTGTCAGCTTCTAGTGTCTAAAACTGCACCCTCCTAATTGGTTAAAGGCGAGAATCATTGATAAGGCCTTTGTCTTGATGGTCTCACTTCTAAGGATGTCAGGTTCTGTAACCTCTGCAAGGTTTTAAAACACTATTCTTTTTTTATGCGTTGCAAAGTTGCTGTTTGAAAAAGGTGTTTGCCATCCTTTGGCCGCCAAGGTTCGTGTGACCTCTGCAAAGAAAGGTAATGGCACACCTTTAAGCTCACTTGATCCCAATGACTCTCTGAGGACCAGAGAGCTGCTATTGCCATTGGACAATTCCACCTTCCAACGACATCCCCATGCTTGCTTCTGCCCCGCTCAGACGCTTAGTCGCTTGGCATGGCAGGCGGGTGTGCCTCGGGGGACCCACAGCGTGAGGCAGATTTGCTTGATTTATGCCCCTAGAAGAATTTTTGAGAGCAATATGCCTTCGTTCACAGCCATCACAACTCAGCCCGAGCCAAGTGTGTGCGGTGTTTAAGCTAGATGCAATAGCAATTAGAAAATGTGGCCCTAAATATACTCGAAAACATCAGTGGGACACTGCATAATACAATATTATACTGACCGTGTGTTGAGTGCAACACATGGTGATGACTGATGATGTAAAATATGAAAGCAGCAATCACAACACTATTTTATGTCAAAGTAGTGTTGTATGTTAAATAGTGACGAGAAGGAAGAACACTCAATATTATTTTTCAAACTGTAAGACACTTTTACAAACCATCATGGGTTTGTTTGTGGCATGACAAGCAACCCTAAATCCATATGGTACACCCAAACAATTCCAATGCCAGCATCTTGATATCCGAATGGTTTCTTGACTGTGTTTCATTGTTCTGTGAAGTAAGTGGAGAAGCATCATTTACTTATTTAAGACTTACTAGGCATGTTATTTATAACAAAATCAATTAATAACACAGATTTTAGTAACTGTCAAAAAAGTTGGCCAACCTCTACTTGCAATGTGTTTCATAAGTAGTTTCTTATATTTTTTTTGTGAGCAAGTTAATCATCAGTATACATATTCTTTTAATTAATAATAAAATATTACTTCATTATATTAGTAATATTAGTATAACTGTCTCTCATTTTGAATTTTTTACTTCCTCATACACTCAACTCACTTAAACCAGCGCTTGCCCTTTTGGCCACATAGCTTGTCGTCTGACAGTCTCCTTAGTCATTCTCAGGAAGGTGCGATGGCTAAGAAAGTTTTTCACTCTCATGGCACACTCACGTGTGTCCTGCCATTAGCTGGTGTCATACCGCCACATGGCGCTATTCACGGATGGAGAAGAATAGCCCTCATTGCTAATGTAGCTTGGATGCCTGTGCCAAAGCTATCACCTCGTGACTAGTGACGCGGGCAGAGGTGGGTCTATGGATATATATATATATATATATATATATATATATATATATATATATAGCCCCGCAGCACACAACCCATCGTCGTCTAAGGTCATTCTCACTCTAGACACAAGTGACCAAATAAACTTCCAAGAACTACCACCACAGCCACATGTGGGCTCCGCTCACTATTCTACTTATTTCTCCCCGGGTGCAAATTACTGGAGGAATTCAAAGCAACAGAAGATTGATATGGAGAGGCACTTTAAGTGGTTATCAAATCACTTGCCAGGGCCTGTGTTAGGAGTGACTCTCATCTATGCGTACAGATAACAGCTATGACCTTAATGGCTGAGGAGAGAGAGTGTTGTATCATCAAGAAGCGGGCAGTGCACAGTCACTAGTGCATTCACCATATTGTGAAAATATGAATTGTCTCATGAATTGTCTCCCGAGTGGTCACAGCATTCCTCTTGTTAGACCTATATTTGCACTTGTTTGCATAAGATGTGAGTGCAGTGTCCTTAAACAACTCAGAAAGTATTTCTGAAGCTACGTATCTACCAATAAGAAAACCAAAATAGCCATTGAAATGAGAAGACCTTCAGGTATTCACTTCACCTTTCGATACACTCACACACACACTCACACACACACACACTCACACACACACACACACACACACACACACACACACACACACACA
>JASCQY010000388.1:12504899-12520416 GCA_030264315.1 Sardinella tawilis | reverse complement strand
TAGGATATTGTGCTCACGCTTTTGTAAATTGTGTGCACATTTTATGAAATAGTGCGCACACTTTAGAAGAAAGAAAACGTGCGTGTTTTACTAAATCGTGCGCACATTTTAGTAAAACGTGCGCACACTTTACTAAAACGTGCACACACTTTACTAAATCGTGCGCACATTTTAGTAAAACGTGCGCACACTTTACTAAAACGTGCGCACATTTTAGTAAAACGTACGCACACTTTACTAAAACGTGCGCACATTTTAGTAAAACGTACGCACACTTTACTAAAACGTGCGCACGATTTAGTAAAACGTGCGCACACTTTACTAAAACGTGTACACGATTTAGTACATTTTTTTTCCATGACCCTTCCAGGGCTCCGTAGAATGGGACACAGTAACTTCTTTTCAGTTTAATTTTCCTATGCCCCATTCAGTTAACATTACCTAGCGGTTCGTCATGTGGTCTATTTGGACAGTGACCTGGAACAACAGGACTGTGGATGATTCACACCGTATTTCTTCTTTACAGTAAAGTAACAAAGCCTAGCCTGGTCCTTTGACTGATTCAGCAGCCCCACCCCCCCAAAACCCCTTACTTTCCTACTGGACAAATAGACTCTCTACATTTGTAATGCGTAGCCGTGCTAAAAAAGTTATTATTCATACAACCATTCATCAGGGCTATTTTTCCAAGGACTATTACTTCCCTGTAGTGAATAAAGGCTGGAGCTGAATGAAGAGGGGCTCTGTTCTTTGAATGCTGTTTGAGTAGATCGAAACTCAGAGGAAGAGGGCAAAAGTAGGCCAATGTGGATGTGAACAGACTGTTACTTTAAGGAGAGAGATAGTGGTGGAGCAATTAGGCCGGTTACCTAATGCAACTGAATTTCAATTTCAGACGGGACAGAACGTAAGTGATTAAGTTATTAATTCCCCCTGCTGTGAATCATGCCCAAATAGCCAGGGATGAATGGATTTGATTGTTTGGACAACTCGGTTCTGGGTCTGGCCTCTCGAATGAGACAATGAAAGAGACTGCCAGTGCACTGTCTGGCACTGCCTAAGGACCGAGACCAACACGCTAGCTGATTTGGATGTGTGTGATGGGATCATGGTGTTTGTGGGAAACTGGTCTGAAAGGACTAGAGAAGACCTTGATCCCCCCTCCTCTCTCTCTCTCTCCCCCCTCTTTCTGTTTCTCTCTGTGTGTGTCTCTCTCTCTCTCTCTCTCTCTCTCTCTCTCTCTCCCTCTCTCTCTCTCTCTGTGCTTGAGGAAAGGGGAGGTGAAGGATTGCAATGGATTGAGAGGTGGCAAAGTGGACTGTATAAATGAAGCCGTAGAAAAATGATCAAGTAAATAAAGAAATAAATAGGCATTGGGAATTTACACATTTCATACTACTCCGAGTAGAGCTCTCAGCCATCCTTTTCAACAGCCTTGAGAGTGTCCAACTGAAAAGCAGGCCTTGCTCTGTACAAAGTGACGAGTTGGCTTCATTGTGTGCGTGCAATTGGATGCTGAAGGTCCTACAGCGGCTTGCGAAGCCTGCAGACTCAAGGGCATCTTTTACGCCCTATTGGCCACGGTCTCCTTCAGTTCAAAGTTTCGGAGCTTTTGTATTTTGTGTGGGGGCAGGTCAATTAGTTGATATGCTTTTAGACCATGGCAGAGTGAAGATGATGATCTCTCAGCAGGTAACATTTTATGCTGTTTTTAGGTTCATTTACCAGCTCCGTAGTCACTTTGATGGCTGAATGGCTTATTATGGGATGAGTGAGGGCTCTCTCGGCTCCCCTTGCACCCTTTTTATTCAGTTACAACACATGTCATTTTATGACAGTGACCCAATGTCAAACACAACTGAAACTGACTGAAAGCAAAATCTAAAATCTATCTAAATAACTCTTCATAAAATGGTCATTGTCAGTTCCTTTTCTTTGGTTTGCAAAGGTGAAAATTGACAATGTTTTGGTGCTTTAAAGAAACTAGTGACTGATCTCACAAGATGTAATCCTGACTCTTTGGTCCAAAATCTTGATGATGTGATTTGTATCCATATTTTATTTATTCTCCTGTAAAATGCTGTACTAAGAGAGACCTTTGCACCCTGTTACCGGTCCACATGTGGGTCAACTTAATGTGGATCTGTCTTCATATTATTGGGATCTTAAATCTCACCCACAAAATCTTTTAGGAGGGTGGGCGGTGGAGATTGATGACCAAATAACCAGCTCACCGTTGATCTGCCTCTCCACACCCCTCCTCCCCAACTCCATGTGCTCTGTTTTTGGGAGGACTTCTGACGATCAGGTCTTGAGCTTGCTGTAGAAATCCTCACTCAGCTTGCTCGTCATCCTCTCCTCTCCTCTCCTCTCCTCTCTCCTGCATGGCCTCTATTAACAGGTGTGCTGGCATGTGCCGTCAACCCCACTTCAGACGTTTGGGAATGTGGCTGCCTGACTGGTCTTCAATCAGCCAAAGAGGATGCGTCACAGACACACACACACACACACACACACACACACACACACACACACACACACACACACACAGACACAGACACACAATGACTCACTGCAGCTGGCCACATCCAGTTCAAGTCCCTGATGCTTGCCTACAAAGCACACAGCACTGGAGAGGCTGCCACATACTCAAATCACTCAGATAATATTCCCTTTTACCTCTCTAGGCTCTTTTGCTCGCCAACAGGTTTCTCATTGCATTGATTTACCTCGCTTGACTGGATTACCGTGGGTTGACTTGGTTGAACTACATCTGACCAAAATCTGCTGCACATCAATTTGTTCTCGTCATTACTGTACAGCATTTAGCCAATTCTGCCATCATGCCATAATAACAAATGATGTGCAATACCTATGCACATTATGTTAGTATTCTGATATTTACCTAGCATTCCTGTTTGTAGATCTATAAATGGTGCTGTTTGTGGTGCTGTGTGTTAGTAAACAAGCTATAAATAAATAGCATGTGTCGGTAACACAACGACTGAAAGGGTTGGCTTTTAAAATGGCAATTTACTGCAGTCCATTTCAAGTCAGCTATTGAACAAGAATTTTATCTACTGTATTTCAGTCTTGGGCTCTTTGATATTATTTTATTTCATTTTTTATTTATCATTTTTATTTCACCTGTAGAATGGAGTCCAGGATAAAGTTCCTCTGTGGTCAAATTAAAAGTTGTTCTCTTCTCAACAGAATTACTTTTCATTTCCAAGAAGTCATTTTCCCTCCTTTTTTACATTTGGTGTAAATCTGATATTGCTTGTATCTTCGAGGGACACTGGGGAGAATATTTATGAGTGTGTCACGTTCAAGGAGCCAAACCAAGTTGATACCACACATTGCATCAAAAGTAATGATGGTCATCAATCCCCCTTCAAGCAGAGGCCAACCATCATTTATCTTTGCTAGAGCCTGCTTGCCCATCCACTGACACAATCTTCCAAGGGGTGGACATTTCGCAGCAGTGTCCTGCATTTATCTAAATGATATCTGCTAAGTTAAAGCTGAGTGTTATGGGCATAGTTGTGGTCATAGAGTTTTTTTTACCACTCAAAGGGTATTTTCTGCCCTGCTTTACTTGAAGTGGCCTCAGGTCCTTAGACACTATGTAGTTAATAATTGATTAACTGAAAAGCACAAAGTAGCCTACGTTTTTTTTTTTTTTTTTTTTTTAAATAACTATGCCAGAGCCACAGAACACTTTTCTGAGCAGACCAGTAGCAGGGAATAATAATAACCTGTATTACAGTCCTGCCATTAGCACTCATGGATTCAATTTAAAGCAGGCGTTTAGCAGGCACACTATTTTACAGTTTCTCTCTTTGTTGCGCTCGCTGGGATTTGTAACAGAAAATTAGGGTAAAGCTCAAAATCCAGTACTGTTCTCATCCACGGGCACAACAGGATACCCTTGAGTGAGCAGCATATATTTTGTTGGAGGTCGTAGCACACACAGAATTAATGGTCCCATTAAAAGAGAGACTTCTGCCCTTCATGGTTAGAGAGTGCCGCTGGTGCAGTTTATCAAGCTCCAGCATAAGATATCTAACCCAGTTTACGGCAAAACTCACAAGTGCACACTGCAGATATCACTCAACTTCTGCTGTTAAGATGGGCGATTAGAAAGCGATTCGAAACTTCCTTGCTTACAGGAGAGGTTTTGCAAACCCAGCTGGGGTCGGGGAAATATGTGCTTTCCTACGCTGACACACAGTAAGCTAGAAAAGCACTCCAAGAGCGCAGACTTCCACCAAGGCAATATAAGGTCACTGGCACAATACAAACTCCAGACGTTGCTCTGGATCACCACCAGAATTTAAACATCTGTCTGTTCCTTGTCATAATACCCAGGTTGTCTGAGAATTGAATCCAAATCCATCCATTACTTTTGAAGTTATCTTGTACACAAACAAACAAATGCCGGCAATAACATAACCTCCGTGGTAGAGGTAGTAATGCATGAAAAGGACAATGGGGTTCACCTACCGTAGGCACACACTGTACAGTGTACACGGTAAAAAAGGATTTGCAATGCTTACTTGAAAAATGTGTGGAAACTCGTTGCGTCAAACAAGTTAAGTAACCATAACTAGTCTCTTTCAAGTTATGGTAAAGATTAATTGAAAGAGACAAGTAATCTTTACTTACCTTATTTGATGGAACGAGTTTCCACACATTTTTCAAGTAATCATTACAAGTCATTTTGACAGTGTACAGTATGATAGGAATAGAGCATCCAATCTGTCAATGATGCATGTATTCACAAGTAGTTTTTGACGCTTACCAGACAAAGGTGATATCCAAACTGAAGATGAGGTCCAGTGTCCCAGAAGAAGTGATTAATGTGCGATCAATACAATGCACACTGAAAGGGTTTCTGTTCTTCAGCCTAAAAATATGACATGATTTCCTGAAAAGCAATATTCACTGGTTGCTAAAACCTTGACAATTCAGTCTTTGTAATCTGAGGATATGCTTTTTTGTCAAATTCAACATAGGGAATTTCCTCTGTGAGTTAAACTGATAGTCTTGCAATCATTTGATATTGTTTGAGTTTGAAAATCATGAAAAACATGAAAGTTATGTAGCTTATTGCATCAGTGACTGAGCTTGTAACATATTTGCAATGTTCTGTGCCCATTACAACGTCTGTCTTTCAATGCAATTTAATCCTTTTATGAAGCTGTTTCACTAACTGCGAAACATTATGTGATGTGACACCCTTTATCTCATTCTCACTCTCTCCCTCCCCTCCCCACTCTCTCTCTCTCTCTCTCTCTCTCTCTCTCTCTCTCTCTGTCTATCTATCTATCTATCTATCTATCTATCTTTCTCACTTGAACAGATGCAGTGTGGACAGCAAAGTATCAAGAGTAGCCTGGCTGAATCGCACCACCATTCTATTTGCTGGAGAGGAGAAATGGTCCCTGGATCCTCGTGTCATTCTCCTAGACACAGTTCACACTGAGTACAGCATAAAAATAGAAAACGTAGATTTGCATGACGAGGGACCATACGTGTGTTCAATACTGTCAGACAAACTGCCAAAATCAACAAAGGTACATCTAATTGTCCAAGGTAAGCTGTCCCTTTTCCTTTGTAAGCCAAATGACGTTCATGTCTGTATTAGTTTCTGGTCATGCTTTCTGCCTCTATTCTAAATGCCAACACATTATCTTTGGAAGTCAATATATTTTCATTTTGAATGGAAACTCCCAATATTGTATAATAAAAGACAGGGATTAATCAAGACATTGCTGCTTTTTTGTTATAAAAGAGATAAACATAATGGACAACACGGGTGCCCTTTTGACTGGCCGATGTTCTAAATGAGACTTCTCAAACGTGACCAGCACTGCGCTTTGGATTTAATCTGAGTTTAATTTCAAATGGATGATGAGTATTGATTTCAGAGACAAAACACAGAGAATAAACTTTTGGCTTTTGAGTCTGCACAGGGGCTTGATAAATCAAATGCCAACACTGGCTAGGCCACAGCTTTCTACTCACCATAGAGAAAAGCATAGTGGCTCCTGTGCAATTTCCAAAACTAATTAACACAACCATGCAATTATCAGGCTTTTTAGGCCATCATGTGAAAAAAAAACCCTTATGTGAGGAGATAGGAAGATCCATTGTGGAATTCCATTGTTGTAAACTCCAATCAAAACCCGGCCTTGTTGCACCAACTGTCAAGGAGACTCAATCAGAGGATGATTGGATGTGCTGTATTTATGTATTTACAGGGCAAACAGGTTGCACTTTCTAAGGGTAAATAGGCTGTAGGCTTTAATGAATCTGTTTCTGTTTTGTTTTTTTACATGGCAAAGTGGCTTGTTGTGAGGACCCAAAGCTATATATCTATGTCAGGAATGATGTCTGGAGCAGGAGAGGAGTTGGGAATCACTATGATTTTCACTTGGCTGTGGTCCCCTAGCCCTGCTTCCCTTTAGAGTGCTATTTGAAAGTTTCATGCATTTGATAGATAGAACATTTCTAACCCAACTCAAAACATTCCCTCTCTGCTCCACTGGCTGGCGACTGACAGCAGTTGTGGAGGTGTTTTGGATTCAGTTTTTTGTCAAAAACATTTTGTACTTTTCTGAATTGTTAGTTTTTGGAGAGCTGCAGTTTTGTTGGGCATCTCCTTCTGCAGGTGTATCCGGTTCAGCAGACACATAAATCAAACGTCAGTTAGTTTTCCTGGGCCTGTGTGCTATTAGCCTCTGTTGCAGCCCCTTACTTTGTGCTTCTAGTCCTGAGATTGTCCTCAAAGAGACATGCGATGGCGCTCAGCTTTTTTGGCAAGGTTACGCGTGGCATTTTCTCAGCGTGTGACTCAGCCGACTTGAATCAGCCACTGTTCATCAACTTTGTTGTCTTGCAGTCAACGCTGAGTGTGGAGCTAGCTCGCATGGCAGCCAAAAACCTGATGGTCTGCCTGGCAGACTGCCCTGGTCACGGCACATAATATGAGGATGTCCTTCATGTTAAAAGGCCTCACTGTAACTGACACCATGCCAGTGCTGAATGAGGTCGGTTCATTAGACTGTTTGCAGGATGTGCCTTGGTTGGAGGATCTGTAACAAGGCCACATTCCCGCAGAGAAGTCACGCAGTTTAGGGTGACCTAGTTAACAGCATGTCTATCACACATGCATCAACACAAACAGGCTGTTATTTTGTTCTAAGATCAATTGGTTTATATATTTGGTAGGATGTCTGAGAGCATGCTGTAAACATGTCTCGGTAAAGACGAGCTTAATTAGTTTCTCACATGAATCGAGTAATTGATCTGGAATTGACTGATTGCCTGATGCCTTATGAATGCCACACAGGCTGCTTCTGTGTTGGCACTCTCTCTGAATCACCTTTAAGCAAACACACACACACACACACACACCTAAGCCTGACTAAAGGCTGACTAATTCTTGAAAAACTTATTGGTTTAAAAATTTTAATTGGGAATCTATATAGTGTAACATTTCCTGGAGCAATACAATATCAAATTGCTAAAATATAGTCCAGTATAAGTAGCCTTATGCCATATTATGACATACTTTGCAGAAACAAAGTTTACTATTAGTATTAGTGCATTCCTGCATGCTAGTAAATGAATTTCCTAGACTATGATTGTCAGGTGTAATTGGCCTCCCATTGCCCATAACCCATTGCTGTGAAGGAAAATGCAGTTCCCTAGAGAAATGTCAACTAAATGCTCAAAACAGATGTGCAGATGTTCAAAGCTAATATGTAACTGAAGCATTAGAGATGTTACCTTTGAAGTTATCAAATAATTACCTATTTCCTCCCTCAGGTTTTGTTGTCAGCACATGATCAGAGAAAGCCGCTGATAGGCTGAGGGGGGTGTGTGCAGGTCTGCAGAGGAACACCAATTAGTGATAGGTCACCTCAGTGGCACTGCCAGCCACCTTTCTGGAGGCCTTATGTGCCCTTAGTCTTATGTACACACACACACACACACACACACACACACACACATTCTCTCTCTCTCTCTCTCTCTCTCTCTCTCTCTCTCACAAACACACACACAATGTGTTAGAGTTTCAGCCACAGAATGGTGAGAAATTGTTTCCGCCATATTTTTACACAAAGAACATGTAAATTATCTCTGAACATTTTAATTACCATTTCACCAAGGAAATGTGAGATCTTGCAAGACTTGGCCTTGTTTACATTTACATATTGAATTCCCATTTGCCAAAGTTACAACACTGAATCATTTGGCACCCATTGCATGGTAGTTGTTCTCACTGAATATTCACTGTTGCCAAATAGCCTTTTCGTCAGTGCGACTTATTTTTTTAATTGAATTATTTTATAGTTGAGGAGCAGCAGCAGCATGTGGAGATCTGTAGATCTGTTCTTAGCATGGCTGTCTGCTGTAGCCCTCGTCTTCACACTCCTCCCCTGCTTCCTGCCACTGTGGATGTCATGCTGTGTTTGGCCATTAAGCACTCGCTCACACAGCATATAGCACTTTCTTCCTAATCAAAACCCCCACTGTAGTCGCCTTGCACTTAATGTTGAACAGCTGCAAGGGCTCCAGTCAAAGAAATATAAGACTGTATGCTTCAGGAAAATGATGTGATTTCCTGGAATATATTATTTTTTTCTGCCCATTCTTAGTTTGGGAATAACGGTAACGCTTCATTTTAAGGTTCATATACTGTAGGCTACAGTAAGCCACTAATACATACAGAATTAATACCTGTATTAGTGACTTGTAGGCATGTATTCAAAATTTCTTGTTCATGATACATTAGGCATTTATTCTTGATATAATCATAATAATGACCTAGGAAACCATGATCTCCAGCTACTAATAAGTTAATGCCAAAAGACAATATGTACAGTATAACCCACTAGTATACTAAATCACAAATCATGGCAGAACAGTTGTAGAATAAGCAACGAAACGGCTCAAACTCATTGCTGTATTTCAGTGCCCAGGTCGCTTATTCTACAACTGTTCTGTCAGTATTTGTGATAGATTCAGACAGTATACGAGAAGGTTATACTATACATATTCTCTTTTGACATTTATTCCATATTAGTAAGTAGATATCATGGCGTGTTATTATTAAGATGATATCAAGAATAAAGGCTTATTTAGTCATGAACAATACATTTGTGAATGCATGCCTCACAAATGATTGATATTGCCTAACACATGCCTTACAAGTCACTAACATAGGCATTAATTAGGTATGCATTAGTGGCTAACGTGAACCTTAAAATATCCAAAGAGCCCTAGACTTTTAAAATGTGTCCAGAGTCTTGCTATTATGACCAATTGCCGTGTTCATGTAATGTATCAGTGATACATCTATTTTGGTTGTGACTGACGCCAGCTGGTGTCCTAAGCTCTCATCATCTTCCGAAACATTGATCTGTGTTATTGATCAGCGTTAAATTGAGAGAGAGGGGCGTGCATATGGGCCTTGCGGAACTTGAGACGCTGAGTTTTTTTTTTTTTCTTTCCTGGATTTCTTTTGCTGAAAAGGCATTCTTCATGCAAGTTCAATGAGTATTAAAGTCAAATGAAGGTTGTTGCAGCATTTAAAGTACCTTCCTGCAGGGTTATATTGGAAACTATAATAGGTTAAAATGCCTGAGAGTTTAAAGGAGGCCATATTGATTTTCAGAATGTCCAGCATTAAATGGTTGTCATACAAATGCATGTGTTATGTTAGACAGGGGCCAAGGTAAGTTTGTGGAATACAGTATATGTGATTATCACCCAGTGAAATGGAATACTGAATTCTGATTGGCTAGCAGGGTGTGTGTTAATCCTTTATAACATATACCTATGATGTAGATCTGGTGAAAATAGTCTAATGACGTTCTATATCTGCCGCTGCCCCGTTCATTAATTCCATATAACACCACACCTCGTCGGCTGTTACCCCTTAACTACAGTATATTCAATACCAAGAAATACATGGAAAAAAACTGCTGAATAAACTAACTTACTGACATTACAGTCATTAAAATAAATTACGTAAAAATCAGAAAATGATCTACATTTGATTTAATAATGTAGCCTACATGAAGTACAAATTTGAGTTGTTATTTGAATGTTTTTTGTAGAACTCCAGATTTTTATACTGAGCAGCATTCCAAAATGCAGATGCCATTTCTTTTGAAGAAAAATCTTGGCACTAGATTTAAAACTCAGATGGTTTAGTGAACTTTGAATACTCAGAGCTAAATATCTGGTCTTTGTGGTTTTGGTCTCTTGTACAGGCCTGCAACAGAGTTCAGTTTGGCTCCTGGTTAGTGGAGGAGCATTGACTGCATCTTCAGCCATTTGAAAGCAGTTCACATCTGTGCAGTTTGTATGTCAAGATACAGAATATCTGTGTATGCAAATGAAGGTTCTCTGGCCTCTGAGGGAAAATCTTGGCATTCAATTTGAAACTGGGATGGTTGAGTGAACTTTGATTACTTAGAGCTAAAGGACTAGTTTTTGTGGTTTGGTCTTCTGTACAAGTGTGTAAGGTCACAGCTTCACAGTTTGGCTGTGGAGAGGTGAGGATCTTGTCTACCTCCTCAGCCATGCCCTTTGAGGACAGATCATGGTAGTTTGCATCAAGTAATGCACATAATTGTCATGTTTTATGTTGAGGTATGTTTGTTGGAATCAGCGGGAAAAAAGTGAAAAAAAAAATGGCAAAAGAATGAGTGAGTGAGTGAGTGAGTGAGTGAGTGAATGAATGAATGAATGAATGAATGAATGAATGAATGAATGAATGAATGAATGAATGAAAGTGTATAACTCAAGTATAACTCAAGCACTTAGTTTAAGCTATTCTCCAAAGCATCTTGAATCGGAGTAGATGGTCTGCTTATCCCCAAACAGCAGAGCCTGTGTGTTTGATGTAATAGATTTAAGCGTGGATGAAGTAGTATTTTTTAAAGCAGCACCCCTGTCGTCTGCACTTACTCAGCACCAGGGGGTGTGAGTGTGATCGAAGTGTGTGTGTGTGTGTGTGTGTGTGTGTGTGTGTGAGTGAGTGTGTGTGTGTGTGTGTGCGTGTGTATGTGAGTGAGTGTGTGGGGGGGGTGGGGGGGGGGGGGTGGATTGATGCTCTGAGGGTTACAATGAGATGAGAGTCTCAGAGAACTCTTCAGGCGATGAGAGGGAGACGAGACTCTGCCAAATGACTTATTCATGGCCAGCGCAGTTAACACAAGTCTACTGTTGTTGATGCTGTTTGGTCATGGATGAGAGGTGACTGGTGAGGCACTGGGTGATGTTTTAGGGATTGCTCTCTGTGATTTCATACTTTTCTTATGGTGAACTGAAGCACCGTGCTTTCATTTTTGCAAAAGGAAGTTACTGTAGGCTTTACACCAAGTTACCTCATTTCGAAATTCCTATTTTGTTTAAAGTACACTTACACTAACTACATAACTTTTGTATTTAGTATTACAAATGAATCATGTCTTATCAAATGAAACCACTAGTAGTGGTTAATTGTGAGGGTGTTTATTCACCTGAGGTAACAGTGGGTCTAACAAGTGTATTTGTTATTTCCTCTGAAGGTTTGGGTAATGTGTTGATCTGAGTAAGCCTGTGTTTAATGTAGATGATTTTGCAGAGCTGTTTGCGTAGGTGATAATAATGTGTTGCATTGCTCTTTTGGTGTCTTCCTTTTGCTATTACAACAGCGTCACTTTAACTCATAAACAATTACCATTCTAAAATCCATGACTTGTAAAGATCCAAGTGAAATTGCGTGTACATTTGATACATATCAGGGACTGAAAGTCTCGCTACTATAAATGCTGATGCTTTCAAAGAGATTATCTGCCATCCCACCCAAAAGTAGCAGCTGTGCAAATCTTATTATGTGCAAATGCTCACCGTTTGGAACAGAAATGCAAATTTGGTGTATTTTGGGCTTGCAATGGCAAAATAAATACTTGTGAATAAATGTCTTGAAAAAGTGTAAGTGTAAGAACTGTTGTGCGGCAAAGAACATTTTGTGCATCTCTGTGTAGTTCTGCTTTCTGTTCTTGTGGATTTGTGCAATCGACTGTTGACAAGCATTTGCAAATTATCCCTAGATCCTAATCACACACAGTATGCAAACTCAAAAGAAATATTTATTGTCAGAAGACATGCTTAGTCACTGTGCCCTGGAGTTTGATTCCCTATGTCGTTGTCCTTAGTTTAGAATGTCCGCTTTCTCTTTTACGGTCATTCCAGCATAATGCTGAGGCTCCCTCTCTCGGTATGTCAGTTGGGGTAAAGCAATTCAATTAGAGGCCACTATAAACCGTAGACTGGATTATCCTCTTTGGTTTCCTCAAGTGTAATGATGTGACGGTGTTTAAGATTCACCTTAGACCGTTTTCTTCTCTTTTTTGTTTTTCCTCACTGAAGAAAAGAGTCTTAACAGAAAACGCCTTTCTGGAAAACTCCTTCACGGTCATTATTGCACCTGCTTTCCAAATGGTCACCGTCATTAATGAAGCACTCTATAGATTTTCATGCATTAAACTCTCATAAATGAGCAGCTAGCTGTCCTCCACCTTGTCCTGCGGGCTATAGAGTGATTCTTCTTCAACACTTTGTGGTAGAAAAATGGCTCTGGGGGATGAGTTTTGCTCATTCCTCCCTCATTTCATTTTATTTATTTATTTATTGGTAATTAAGAATGGATTTTCAATGTGCTTTAGGATTGGCACAGGCCATAGGCGTGTTGTAACAAGTTACATTGATGAATACTTTCAATTTACTCAAAGTTATGAATGTGAGAGTGCGTAAAATGTAGTTCCTCAGTTTCTCTATTGAAAATGCATGTTTAATGACACCGACTTTAATAAAGTGGTAGTCAGTTATTTCAAGTAGTGCTTGGGCTGTAAGGGTCTGGCTGGCCTTCCAAGTGACTTTGAAAAGTTGGACCATTTTAATCTTTAATCACCAGTCCAACTTTTCTGCTGAGCGGTTTTAGAGAACGCATGCTGTTTTGCCCTAGAATGGTCTGTGTGGAATTTTGTTCTAAGTGTGTCTGCTGGGGATTTGTGTGGTCACTGAAATGCTATAGTCAAAAAATGATTCTTTGCAACTTGTTCTTATCGAAGTCAGCTTCAGTGATGTCATATTACTGTATTCTGAGTTTGGCAGTTTCACAATGTGAGATTGAGTTTGGTCTGGATACTTGGCGTTCAGCTCGGACTCAACTGTGGTGTAGATCAAAATGCCTCTGTATAACACTGGATAGACAGACAGCCAATCAGACCAATGATTCTGATGATGTTTGTGAAGATGAGACAGAGCAGGGTGCACCAATATTTGAGTCATTACTTATAAGACTGCCTCCAGCATGTCAAGGGTAAAAGCCCATTTTTCATTGATCCGTGTCTAAGAAAGCCAGCGGAAGAGAGTGGAAATGGGCCTTGTGGCCATACTGAGCAAGGCGGTATTCCAAGAAGGAATGTGGGAAACCTGGGCAAGGTATTGTAACTCAGGGGTTGTGGTAGCCTAAACCTGACAAGAGAAGAGTGAACTAATGAAAGCAATGAAAGCAAGCAGGCAACTCTATTAGAATGTTTATCATTTCCTCTGGCTTAATTTACCCACGTTTATCACTTAACCACCCCTATGCAGACCAAAATCTACAGTAGCCTGCAGATCAGGATTTTCCCAGGGTTTTTCCATGCTTCAATATTATTATCGTATTGGATGGAAAATAATGTCATCATTAGTGACATAGTTATGAAGTAATACTATGAGGTTTCTCAACTAGTCATTTGTGCAAGCGTTCAATTCCAATGGAACTATTTACTGTCAACCTATTTGAGAGATCAGTGAAGCTCTTCTGTGTAACAAACACAGCTCTGGTCTATGTTTGCTTCTACTGTACATGAGGAATAACCCTCTAATGTAAAATCATTATGTCAACATAATGCTTATATAGTATAACTGTGTGTTTTATTTTGTAGTTCCTGCCAAAATTGTGAACATATCAACGGACATCACAGTAAATGAAGGAAGCAACGTAACCCTGATGTGTTTAGCTATTGGACGGCCGGACCCCAGCATCATATGGAAGCATCGATCTTCAAGTGGTAAGATAAGTTTTAGATGCATTACTGTTTTTGTGGTCATTAGAACACGAAAGATGCTTTTTTGTTTTTTTTAGAGGAAAGTAATCTGACCTTGACTTAAACCTTGACATTTGGCATTGAACTGAGAGTAGAAAATGAGATTGTATCCGCCTTCGCATACTTGTTAAACGCTATTGTCTTTTATCGTGGGTGGTGTCAGATCTTAGCAGAAGTCCAGCATCATGAATACATGCATGTCCATTTTGATCTGCAGTGGCCCTGGGCAGACGCGTGTCATGGACTAAGACTCTTCTTGTTGGCTTCTCAGTGACCTCCAACAGGGATCTGTGATGTATAAAAAAAGAAAGAAAAGAAAGCAAGAAAAGCATAGAAGAGATTGGTTCATGGTCACTTTTTAAGAGTTCAACTGATTGATGCATTCATGCATTTAACAACAGCAGCAGCACATTTATTTGAACAAAGCAAGTTTACAAAAGAGCAGTTTATTCACTCTTGGACATTTGATAGCGAACCGTGAGTCTTAAACCTCGCCCTCTAACATGTAGACTGACATTTTTATTAAATGTTCACAGGCACATTAAGAATTGATCAAATAAATGAATACTGATGACTTTTTAAAAAATGAATTCATCCAATAGCTCAGGCCCTTCGAGGGACCCTGCTGGCTGTATGAGTTTCCCTGGCTGCACTAGACAGACTTCCTTGTGTTGTTCCTCCAGCACGTCAGGCTCCCCTTTCTCATTGCTCTGCATTTGTGCCCCCCCAATGTGACAGCATGTCCACCCGCTTGGGCTTTTGTGACCAGCAGATGATGTCTGGTCAGGGGGGCGCTGATGGCACCATTTCCCTCCGGGGAAACGGGAGCCGTCGCTCCCCGACCTGTCGTCCTGCATCAGCCTGCAGTCAGCTACCATCGCTCCCTTCAGTCCCCCCCCCCCCCCCCCACACACACACCTCCATCCACGCCACCAAGTCTCTTCTTGGGCACTGTCACTGGCGGTCTGAAGTTACGGGGTGACGCAGAGGACACTAGACTTGATGCTCAAAATGCTTCCTGGCTCTGAGCTCGTCTTCAGTGCCTCGGCCAGCTGAATCAGCACCTGGCCAAGGCATTTCCTCAGCTCCAATAATCAGGCTTGTGTTTCCAGAGAGGGAGCGTCTCTCTCTGGACAGGCTCTCTCGCCAGTCAGTGTCAGAGACATTGTAGGAAAAGGAGATGGTCATGAAAAATGAATGGGAATGCATAATAAAAAAAAAAACACCTTGGCAGATTTATGATTGGTTACCCCAGTCTGTGATAAGAAAGCAGTTGTTGATGAAGGTTCAATTGACATTTCACTCCTGTTACCATAGTAACAAGGCATTTTGGGGGGGGGGGGGGGGGGGGGGGGCCA
>JASCQY010000388.1:12476721-12482093 GCA_030264315.1 Sardinella tawilis | reverse complement strand
CTTTGATATTATCATGACTTGTCATCTGCTTTCAATGCTTTTCAATGTAAGCAACGCAATACTCAGGACTGCAGTAATGGCGAAATGGCAAGATGGCAGCGCCCACAAATCTCGCGCCGGATTAGTCTATTGGCATAATGATTGTCCATTGGTTCAGGACTGCCATCTCTAATTTGTCACTGTGGAGTGAATAAAAATATAAAGTGATATTTAATTCAGCCTATGAGACTAGGTGAAAATGGCAAACCAGTAGACATATTCAACCTTTTAATGTATTGTTCGTTTTATAGTTATGAATCTAACTTGCTTATATACATTTGCAATTTAGGCCTATGCTTAGATTTAGATTTACTTAGATTTAATTTGCATTTGTGTTATTTAAATATTTTCATGACGCTAAGCCTTTAAAAATTGTTTTGGCCCGATTCTACAGAAATGTTGACTTGAAACTCAATAAACATCAAGGCTGCACAAACCACCTCCTTGAGTCACGTTATAACGGGGAGCGCTCGGTTTTGTGGCTTTTCCACGCCTTTACTGAATCATGAACACCGCCGCGGAGCGTGAACATGCCCCAAAGTGATTGTATGCAGGCGAACCCACAAAGGGAACATATGTTTCAACTTTGGTGCTGAAGCGGTTTTGACACGGAGAGTTGCATCGGCTGGGCCTCCGCTGAACTGTAGAATCTGTCTCATGCGCACATCCCTATAGTCTATGATGTCATGTGACTGAATCATTTGAGAGGATGACATTTCAATACGAGGAAGGAAGCACGTAATTAAAATAAAATGAAGTGGAATTAAATAAATCCGGGCAGTGCCTGTAGTTTATATTCACAAACCCCAGTTTAGAAGATATCCTATTTAAATTTACAGCAAGCTTTATATATTTTTTAAATTCGTTCCTCGGTAGAAACAACGCAAGAGGCCTAAAATTGATCCCCTGAATTGGAAGGGAAGTCGAGTGAGAAAGCACTGGAGTCTCATTGAAGATGAGCGAAAGTTTGGCAGCTGAGGTTACTTTCAGAGAAATTTGATATCTGTTATTTATTTTACAGCCATTCGCCTTCATTATTGCAATTTCGTTGTAATCACCATATCAAACAAAAGCTGTAATTGCATAGGCCGAAGTAAAATGACTGAAAATAAATGTAATTTTATTGCGTGATCAGATAATGTCGACCTCTCTGTCCAAATGTGCGGAAATCTCAATTAAACTTTATCTCGGTGGCTGTTTCGATACACCTGTCTCTGATGTAATTCCTTTCTACTGACAATGATTTCTTATGTGCCCGGTGTTGTCTAAACAACGAGCACTGCTGTAGATCGTCCTAATTTACAGCTTAGGCTGCACTTCATCTACATAGACCTACTTGCGACACAGACGAGCCAAGGATAATGCTTTCAATTAAGCAGTCGTCTGCAAGCCATGCATCAGTGGAAAAGTAAAAATGAGAGAATAGTGTGTGTGTTTCCAAACAAACCATGAAAAGCTGGTTGTGTTTTGTGCAGTGGGTGATTGGGACCCTCCGTGTGGGCGAACTTTCTCTTCTTGCAATGACCTCTCGTTTCAGAGCTGGAGCGCGAGGCACAAAGAGAAGCAGATGGGCGGCAGTCTTCTTTTCCTACTTTCTCTCCACCTTCACACACCACGGCGACACACACCACAGACCGAAAGCTGACACACATTGGAATGGTGGCTTATTAAGAGCTTCGCCTTGAACGCGATTATCGCCTTAAACTCAGTTAAGTCAATTAGACATTTTTGTGCTTCCTGACACCAATTGAAAAGGACAACCTATAGAGATTATAACGGAGGGAACAATTAGAAGTTGATGGCTGATGGAATAAACTATGTAGGGTTACGACACACACACGTAGGATAACATTTTTACTACATGAAAATGTAAATATAGGCCTAAATTTGTATATTGACCCAATTTCGGTATTTCACTGCCTGAAACACATCAATAAAAAACGTAGCCAGTCAACTGCTAGGAATTGTAGCCTATGAGTGATGTCGACTCTGTCTCTCTCTCTCTCTCTCTCTCTCTCTGTGTTTGTGTGTGTGTGTGTGTGTATGTGTGTGTATGTGTGTGTAGGCCTATGTGTTCAATCCGCTTTCATTTGAAACAGCAGGAGGAACGCGGCCCCATTTAGATCTTCTTGCCTTTAAAGAATAAACGGTGCGGCTCAGGTTTGTGCCACCAACCCGCCCGGCACAGTGAAGATGTTGAGGCCGCAGAAGTGTATTTGGCATGAATAGATCCGGGTTTCAACAAAGCCGCCAAGCTCCAGGGCTCTTCGCCTGTGTTTGGAAGGCACTGGTTCGTGTGATGAGACCGAGGGGATATGGGTCTGGGGGCTCCCACTGCATTAGGTGGTAATAGGTTTGGGATGACCTAAACGATTTGTTGACTGGGACAATAAATCTGTTGTGTGTTTCTTGGCATGCCGAGGGGGGGATTACAAGTTGTCGCACAAAGGAATGCAAATTGCAAGCCAAACTCTCAGAGGCCTTTGGAGGAGGGCTACCATTCGGAGTGTTTGAGCAGATCTGCGGCTTCTTCTGCTTTATTTTATGTTTTTCTATTAGTCCTAATAACTGTGAAGGGCCTGTGAGTAGCCACTGTATTCATCTCAAATCAATGGATTACCCACACCGAGGCCTATAGACCCCTCCATTTGCATTCCATTGAAATATCGACGCTGAGAGGTGACCAGGATTAGGCTATAATGTCGTTCAACAGTGTTAAGTCCTTCTCTAAATGAAATCAGACCCCGAGTCATTTGAAAATGTAAGGGTTTCTCCATTCGCTCAAATCCTCCTTGAATTATTCCCATAGTGATTTTTTAAAACGGCACACATTTAGGACACCAATTTAGAAAGCCTGTACACACATTTTCCAAATATTGCCAAAAGAAAAAAATCGTTGGTTTCTCCCTCTATCTATAGGCTTGACTTAGTTGCATTACCCTATCTAAATTTGAAGAAAGTGAAGCAATCACTAGGACTAGCCTACCAGTATATTTATGGTTGCAATCTTGAGGATACAGTAATAAAAGAACCTTCCTTTCTTATGCACAGAATATTGCGAGTTTACATTCACAGAATTGCACGCTGAAGAATGAGAAAGGCAACTTTGACATTTAAATCAGGACTTGAACCATAGCATTATGACTGGATACTGTATTGGTATAGGTAGGCTATAATAAATATGACGTTTTTTTCCTGCAATTATTTCCGTTTTTTTTTTTTTTTTTAATTATCAGCCTATATTATTGAACCCAAAAACATATTATTCTATAGAAATAATCACGAGAACAGCAGCGTAAACATTTTTAAAATTAGACCTACATTCATGCATAATCATTCAGAGTCATTTAATTGTATAATGAGAGTATACGTAGTGTGTAATTACCCATGTGGTGACGTATAGACTGAGCAAATCTATATTCAATACTCCCTCCTAGCGACGGAGACAATAAAGTGCAGTTATTACAGGCTGGTTCCCAAATCGTTTAGCTGCCCCTGTTCACAAGAAATCTAACCGTCATCTCTGACCATGGAACTAAGCTACTGCCATCAACACAATATGTTTTTCCAGAAATACATTTCCGCTGTTCGTTTTCAAGGTTGGACTCGCCAATCTATTCGCTGTGCCAAGTGAAATAGGTTTGCTTTTCTTTATTGATTTGAACAATTGGCGCTGTGCCAAGTTCCTGTCAAATACGGCCGATTTGAAGTGCACAAAAGAAACCGCAGAACGCGCAAGATAGCACAGGTTTATATCAGTCCTGACGGGAGTTGTGTGCCAATGAGTGCCTGCGTTGTTAAATGTCGGCGTTTAACACAATCACTTCCTCCCCCATTTTGACACTTGAGAGTTTAGTCGTATTCGTCGATTTCCCGCTTTCCCCATTAAAGAATCATGGCAGACAAATGGGCCCCTGGAAGTTTCTGGAATATTTTTTTTTAACTTCTCAAATTATTTCTTTTGAGCATGTTTATTTTCGTGAGAAAATGTGAACGTGGATATATGCACACTTTTTTCTGTGTTGCCTTCTGCACTTAATTTCTATGTAGTCTACTGAGTTGCCATTATTAATGCATAGGTTGCAAACGAAAACAATTTAAAATGATTTCCCATGTAGGTTAGGCTGTCAGTTGAACACCAAGATCCCCTCCCTCTCATACACTGTGAATCCAAAACAGCAGGATATAAGGATGTCTTATTTTTGCATTTTGCTGAGTCTGTTGATCTGAAAAGTGCTGCCAGTGTCCATATTGGCACACTAATAATATCCTCCCTTGCAAGAGGGCTTGCTAAACACTACCCACAGTTTTAATTAAAGAACAACAACATTTGTTTAGAGGCCCTCACAGCTCTCCCTTCTGATTTCCTACATATGCCTGCAACCCCCCGCCCTCCACCCTCCATCCCCTACTCCCTCCCTTGCCCTTTTTGTCTTCTCTTCTCTGTGCGTTTCTTTAACTTAACCTGGTGGTTGTAAAATGACCCATCACATGAGGGAGTTACAATGATGTTTTACAACACCCTGCTCAGAAAGAGAGGAGCCATAATTGCAGCCTCCATAACTTTTTAATAGACTGTGTATGCGGATGTGTGTGTGTGTGTGTGTGTGTGTGTGTGTGTGTGTGTGTCTGTGTCTGTGTCTGTGTGTGTGTTTGTGCAAAGGGGGTTGCATAATGTCAGGAGCCATTATTCTCAGATGCACATTAAAAAAGGCCATGTGTGTCTTGATGTCACAAATGAAGTCAATACTCTTGCCAAGGCACATTCGCCATGCATCAGTAAACCTGAGTGCCAACTGCTACGCAAGGACCGGTTAGCCAGTGCTGTTTCTCTGTGATTACCAGAAAGAGAGGGAGAGGGAGAGAGAGAAAGAGAGAAAGACGGGGAGAGAGAGACAGAGAAGGACAAAAGGTATCTCTTCCCGCCTGTCACTCACTAGCAACATGGCAGTTAGCCGCCATATTTAAAATGCCAATCCACAACACGCCATCTCCTCTGATGGCTTCATTTGTTGTCAGTGGAGCCCCTCTGTTTGCCGTCTCCCAAACTCTAGACCTCCTCGTTGCCACTTGGCTGCTCCGCGGTCCAAGGAGCAAGGCTGAGAGGCAGTGGCGGCCGGATCCATTTAATAAATACAATTATTGAATCGAACAAAGGCTCCAATATCCATTTCTAAGGAGCGCGCCGAGCACTCAGCTCCCCCAACCCCTAACATACAGTAGGTCGCCTGGGTAACCCCATCAGTTGCATGCAGATCAGACTAACAGCTCTTGTTGCCCCCCTCGCCCCTCGCCCCCGCCCCACCCCCCACTCTCACCCACTACCAAACACC
>JASCQY010000388.1:12459221-12471721 GCA_030264315.1 Sardinella tawilis | reverse complement strand
GACTACAGTGTGCAGTATTGTTTAGTTGGATTACATTACCTTCATTTGAATTGATCATTGTAATTGATAAAGGGTGAGAGAAAGCTTGAATGGTCCAAGTGTGCCATATCTTGTCAGATGCCGATAGCTCTTTCACTCTGTAGTGACAAACTGCTGACACCCAGCAAAGACAGCTGCCAAATATGATGGGCATTATTCTCAAGAGGGAAGAGAATTTCATAAAAAAAGAATTGATTACCAGTCAGTTAATGAAACTCCCCTAGAAAACCTCTCTATCATCTTGGACCAAAGTCACACTATAATTCTGTGATGTCTAGATTATTGACATATTTGTCTTTTTGTCAGAGTGTACTGTCTCTCTCTCTCTCTCTGTCTAGCGTTGGAGTTGTTTGTGAATGTCTGGCAGTATTTATGAATGTGAATATCCTCGCTGCTGTTTGAAGACACAATAGCACAATACAGTCTGCGCCTTCACTGAGTCTCTCACGGCAGTCCGTGATGGAACTGTGGGCTACTGCAACTTCATGCATTTACATAGACGGGCAATATAAAATCCTGCTGCTTGGCTTTTTCAGCTCAGTATTTGATAAGGCAGTAAAGTTCATCCAGGGATAGTTCAAATATTCCATCATTATCTGTTCAAACACACACCAGTAAGCATCCATTAAACATTGACTTGCCAGTGCAGTGCAAAATGAGCAGAATGGCAGTGACCTGAAAGACTTTATCACTCATATCCATAGTAGGCCTACAGGAAAAATCTTCTTAGAAGTGAAGATGTTCATCTTTAAACTGAGGCTCAAAAAAGCTAAAAAAAAACTCCTCTCATGACTAATAGTATTGAGTATTGTGTGTATACGGTATAAGCATATACTGTACTGTGGGGATGGTAAAAGTGCTGTGTAAGAGATGGAAAAGGTTACAATTCTGCTGTATTTACCTCCAACTGACCCTCAAATACACTGTAATTAGATAGAACATGATGACCATTGTGGGCATGAGGGTTTGTGTTTATGCTTTCCATTAAAAAAAAAACAAAAACAATGGGCTGTCTATCACAGCAAGATGCGTTGACAAACATTAATAATGGTCAGTGGCTGATTATGAAATCATTAGCAGAGAGAAATCTCATTATGTGGGTAATGCTATCCACTAATTTGTTTCTTAATTCACTGTAAACCCTGAAGCATGCTGTGCCAACACACACACAGGCCTAATCTATTCAGTCTGTAGTAGAAAAATTGGTCATGCTTTCGAGATGAAACACAACAGTATGGGATTTTTTTTTCTTCTCAAGCATTTGCACAACCTTAGGTTGTATTCAAAAGACATCGAATGACCCATTTAAATGTTGAGAATCGCTGACCTAGTTAAGTGCATTTCAAGGGCTCATTTGATGGGTACAAGTTAGTTGGTCTTATTTCAGTGTCCTTCGGTCGCTTTCTAAGGTCTGAGCATTTTTAGAATAATTGGAACCGAGTAGGAATAAAAAAAAACATCTCTCAATATCTCTTTGAAACCCCAAGTAAAATAAAAACACTCCTATCCCACACATGTTCCTTCTGTTTGTATTTCTGTTGTGCAAATAGGACTATGTTATTCCTAGCTTTGAAACAAAACAATCAAATCATGTTCATTGTCAAAACATTAGAGTACAGTATACAGTGCACTTGAGAAATATCATAATAAAGAAAGCAATTACATCAGGCTCTATGGCCAACGCATTTCCTACTTCTCTGGGTAACCATCTCCCCTAACCACCATATTACTTCAGTATTTAGCCAACCACTGCAGTAGTATCTGACTCAACCACTGTATTGTTGTCTTGCACAGCTTCTGCAATACTGTCTGACCACTGCATTACTATCCAGCCCATGTACTGCATTGCTACTTAGCCTGACCACACTGGATACACTTCCTATTGCATCTTCAGGTTTTAATGGTGGTATGGCTCCATCATTAAGACATCCTTGTGCATGATTGCATTCACACTTGCCAAACAGCACATCTTCAGGCTCTCTGGAGGTCCAATCATAGCTACATCTACTAAACAGACATATGATCATCTTGCCCATCTGATTGCACACTGACAAATGTATTCATAATCATGTCCTCTTACCACTATGGATCCCTCTCCCCGTCATCAGATAAGACATATGGTATGTGTGATGGTGGAAAGTTGATTTCCATGTATGTGTTTCCCAGACTGGCCTTTGTGAAATGAATCAAGCCCCTCCTAGCACTACCTCTAGGTTCTCTAGACTGCACTGTAGCACCAGCGCAAGCGGCTGTGTTTCAATCTTGATCTAACGAGCGTGTTACCTCTCCGACGGCAAGCTGTGGGAAGTTGTGATTTATTTCCCATCATGGGTTCTCCCCCTCAATAACTTCCTTCCCGTTGCAATAATCTTTCCGCAGCATGGGCAGATAGCCTCATCACGAGCCCTGGATTAGCCGCTGGGTGGAATGGCTGCACACTCGTAACACTCTCTTACTATCTTCGTCTACAAGATAAATTTATCTCCCCGTCCCCCCCTTTCAAAAAAAAAAAAATTAGGATGCAGCTGAGGTTATTAAACCAATATTTGCTCCATGCTGGTCGGTTGTAATTGGTTTGTTTGCTACACAATTAAAATGTCTGAAATTATTCTGTGTAATGGGCTTTAGAGAGAAAAAAGTCATGTCTCAATTTCACTGCTCTCTGAGGGGAATAAGGAGACTTTCATAATAAACCATTAGGTCCTGATGTTATTGCAATATTCCTGAACATGAACCTAACATGGGAAATGTGTTTTTGGTGCCGTACCAAAGGCTGAAAATCAATACATATATTGTAGCTCATAAAAGGGTTGTATCTTACAATATCTGTGAAGGTATCAATAAGTGTAGCTCTAAACAGCCCACTGACCTTCAGTACAAGGAACAAAATCACTTTGAACAAGAGAGAAAATTTTACACTGCTTAGAAAGGCATATAGGCTACAGACACAGTTCCCTCAAAGCAAGCAACATCCGTACAACACACTGTGCCATATAGCCAATAGCCCAACTTATCCGGTGTAACATCAGGCAAAATGTTTCCATGAACAACAGTTGCTGACACAGCGCATACACCATAAAGTACCAGTCATATTTGAATGAAGGACTGATCCCTGTGTCCAGGTGATAAACAGCTCATGCCCATGGTTAGAAACAGTGCAAAGAAACAAAAGGGGGCAATGTTGACACACTGACTCAGATAAGCTCCCGAAGCACTCACTCATTGCTGACATTGCTCTCCCACTTTCTGCACTTTCATGTAATTGGGGCTGTATTTTGGGTGTCCTGAGTTATAATTTCCCGCTCACTTCCAAGGCTAAAATTATGGAAATGTCACAAGCTAGGATTTTTTTTTTAGTCATTATTATATATATATTTTCTCTCTGGTAAAGTGACTCAATCCTCTGCAGTAGCCGGAGTTTCTGAAAATAAAATGCACTTCATTCCTCCTCTCACCTGCAGGTGTTCCAACTAGTCGGTTCATTACTGAGGGGGAGTATGTGGAGATCACTGGCATCACCAAGGAGCAGTCAGGAGTCTACGAGTGCATGTCCACAAATTATGTCTCAGCCCCAGATGTGAGGATTCTCCGCATCACAGTAAACTGTAAGATTGATTTCAGATTTCGGTTTTGAAAGATATCTTCTCACGTTTTATTATTTAAAACATAACCTAATTGTATTTCTGGCTAATTGGTTGCTTCCCGCTTCAGATGGAAAATAGCAATTGTTTTGATACACCGTACAGTAAATGAAAGCAAGACTGTTGAGGTGTCATGATGATTTACAGTAAATGAATGCGAGACTGTAGAAGTGTCTTTCCTGTGCAATCTGCAGACCCCCCTGTCATTTCGAGAGCGAGGAATACGTTAATTGGGGTTGGACAGAGAGGCATGTTACAATGCGAGGCCTCAGCAGTTCCTCTGGCTGATTTTGAATGGTACAAGGAGGACAGAAAGTAAGTGTACATCAGCACGCTTATATCAAACATATATGGCTGTTTACATGCTAAGCTTAGTCTGCCTGTTGTCGGGGTTTTGTTTGTTTGTGTAGACTCCTGAACGGGCTTAACGGTGTGAGGATTGAGAGCAAAGGGAAGCAGTCAATGCTCACCTTTTTCAATGTGTCTGAAGAGGACTATGGAAACTACACGTGTGTTGCCATGAACAGTATGGGCATCACAAATGCAAGCATCATCTTATATGGTAAGATTTGGTGAGGGTTGAAATTTGACCCTTTGTCGAACATGTGGCGTAAGCAAAATCAAATATGATACACTGTAAAAAAAGGAATTGCAATGCTTACTTGAAACATGTGTGGAAGCTCGTTGCCTCAAACAATTTAAGTAACCATAACTAGTCTCTTTCAAGTTATGGTAAAGATAAATTGAAAGAGACAAGTAATTATTACTGACCTTATTCGAGGCAACGAGTTTCCACACATTTTTCAAGTAATCATTACAAATCATTTTTTACAGTGTAACAGTGTCAAATTATGTCAGCTATTTTCACAAACATAAATGTGATACCAATTTTGAGTAGGCCTACAGTAATTCCTTGACATTGATTTTGCTAATTTTCTCTTTCTATGGAAGTATACATGGGAACCCGCTGCCTCTATACTTTCTCTGTAATGCATCTGCTGATCTGATTCCGATTAATTATAGGAAGTATTGAACTGCGGTTAAACGGCAATTAATACATGGATGCAGTCAATACCCTTTTTTTAGTCTGCATTAAACACTGACTTGTGGTTTAGAGGATACCGCTTATATTCTGGAAATTACTGTAATGGAACACTGTAATGGAGTTCAACCAGACATGTTTATTACATGTTTATTACAGTTTTATGACTAACTGGGTCTTCAGTGTTACAGGAGAATCTGCACTCTGCACTAAGATGTTGCAATAGTGGATATAAAGGGGTATGACTGAGAGTGTGATTGCAATTCACAGCAGACAGACACATTAGTGCCTCAGCTAATCAAGCTCTTTCAATAACCAACCACCACAACTAAAACCTTCTCATTGCCAGTCTCTTTTACTCTAGTAAGTGGTCTATAGTGACCTGCTTTCTTTTTTTAAATGGAACTAGATGAAAATTTTTTTCTGGATATTGTTGTAATGTGCAAATGTGTTTCACTTAGGGCCAAGGCAGTGTCAAACTATCGTTTAAAAAGAATCCAGAAAAAAATAGAAGTAATAAAAAAAAAGATTTAAAAAAATCTTGAAAATGGAGCCAGATCCTCCTGGTGAGTTGGTCAGTCAGTGTTATGGATGTGTTACTCATCTCATGATCTCATGTCCACAGGACCTGGCATGCAGGATCTGATTGACACCAACAGCGCGATCTCTCACCTCCCAACACACCTCATTCTGCTTATGACCCTCCTCACATCCTATGTCCTCAAATTTTGATGTAAAAGTGGCAGCAGCTGCAGCAGCCCCTTCTCCCTGTGTGTCTGTCCAACAGCATAGCAGACTTATGTTCTATGGGGAAAAAATATACGCAGAAGTCAACTCCAACTTTACTGTTTTCAAATTTTCAGTTTGGACTATAAGACATAAGTGGAAGGCAATGTAAACCAAAATGATATTGGAGTCAATGTGCGTGTGTTGAGTACACTTAAAAAAAATGAAATGATAAGCAAAAAGTAATGTTGTTAATAGTTGACTGGTTTTGCCCAATACTGAGGTGTATATTGAGATTGCTGGTGTGTCATGTTTTGTTTCAGTCTCTGTAAAATACTGTGTTTCTTTTCTCTGTAATGAAGGAAATAATGCAACGTGATTGTTCAATTACTGTATTTTTACAGTTGTATGCAACAAAATAATATCACTGCATTGAAGTAATGAAATACATACATCTACTCTTACAGTATGTTAATCTTAGTCCTGCAGACTAAGATCAGTATTCAACTCTGATGCTTTGTTCAACCAATCTGATATATGACAGTGAACTGTATGAATGATGGCGATTTTGTAAGCCAGTCTATTAATATGCCAAGGTTAGTGTACACTACCCAGACCTGGCATCATGGACCTATATGTGCGTGAGTGTAACCTGATATTCCCCAGATTCTCATGAGGACAAACATGGGACTCATATTTCAACAGCCTGGGCCAGTATCTTATAGTGTAGGTGTGTGGCTTTTAGCTCCCCATGCCATCTCTCTTCCAGTAAGAGCTCTACCGTGAGGGTGCTGGCTTGGTTATATGGCACAACACAAAAAACAATGAGATTCGGTAAATGGGGGAGATGGGAGGAGATGGGGGGGGGGGGGGCATGTGGTCCACCAAGAATAAACAAATGTCATCACACAGAATGCTGCCTTCAGTGTTATTGACGTGTGGGAAACGCATGAAAGTTGCTCCTCAGTTCAGCTTAAAAAAAAAAAAAAGAAGAAGCAAGCCTACATTCTGCTGATCTTAAAAAGAAATAATGTTCAAGGCATCTGAACATGGAGAAACAAGACAAGGCAACAAAGCAGGGCAAAAGCCCAGCATGAAGAGCACATCTGCTGCTAGAGGCTAGAGCAAGTCTGATTAACCCGTGGAGCTGTTGTTGTGTTTTCAGTTCACACCAAAAGAGCCAGTATCAAAGCCCACAACTGAGACGAGGACGTCTTAAGACCTCCTTTTTGTGTTTGTTAAAGCAAAGCAAATCAGTGTCCTTTGAAAAAGAAATATTTTTTGAAACCTTGATAGCTAATTTAAAAGGAGGGATTGTTCATTATGTGTTGTGTTGGACTAGTCTTATTGGCCTTGCACTGATCACTAACTCACAGGTGTTATGGCGTTATTGTGGCTGGAGGTAACATGGGAAGCGGAGGTATTCAGCATCCTCACCTGACTTAGCTTATCAAAGCAACACATTTTACACCTTCATGTAGAAATTTGGGCTCATCCCAGAAGCGTCCACTTATCAGGAGGAGACAGGCCATGAGAGTCGACCCACCGCCTCCCTCCCATTCCTCCCCAGATGCACACACACGCACACTACACACATAAAACTCCATCCTTGAACATACGTACAGTACACACACACAACCTCATGCAAACATGTCCCTGCACACACACAGACAAGCACATTCACTCACACACACACACACACACACATGCACAAACACACACACACACAAACACACACACACACACAAACATGGCCTAAGTAAACCACCAAACACGTACAAATCATATACACATAACGTGTAAATTTGCGGTTGATAAAGGGTAATTTCAGTGTGTGTAGTAAAAAAAGAAAAAAGGGAAAGGCAATATTCCCTTCAGTAAACACTGACAATAGGGCCCAGATGAAGCATGGAGAATGATGAAAAGGCTGGTCAAGGCCTGAAGCAGTCCAGCAGCAGAGTTGATGAAAGCTGCATTCAAAATTCAAAGTACTTAGCAGAGGCCCAGAGGGAATTTACTGTATGTCTGAAAATAAACACTTCAAAATGAAATTGTTAATGATATCCACAATATTTTCTCCCTGTCTATCTAGTGAATAGGATAAGTTGACAGGCTCTCAGTGTACACAGAAATGTAACCTCCACTATGTAAATGTTTTATTAAGGAGTAAATAAAGATCAACACTTGACCTCATTTGAACACCGCTCGCAACTCGTGTTTGCATAATTATGTGAATAGGGCCATGATTAGGGGGAAAACGAAAAGGAATGGCAATTTCTGGTCAAACAACTTGTTGATATTTTTTTCCCTTTGTTGTTGTTTATTTTCTGTAAAAGGGAATAGTTGTGAATGGTGATATTATAAAATCATAAGCAGATGTGAAATCTGTGCCATACATCATCAGCTTCTTTTTTATATAAAAAACTCTATTCAATCCATTGAAGTGTCTTAACATAAGATATGAAATTCTCTTGGTGATATGCAACACAGGGCTCACGTCAAGTGGAATTGGAAATGTGGTGCAGTGACATACAATAACAAACATGTGTATGTGGACAGATACTTATTTGTGGAGTAGTTGTACATACGAGAGTTCATAAGGGCGTCAATCCTGGCATGTTCTGACATGACCCTCATGTTCACACATACAAACACTGACTGCATGAATACCGACCAAAATAGACAACCTTCACATGTTGACTTACAGTTGATCACAATACAGTGGTGGCCAAGAGAATGAAGGCAACATATACCATCTTGACATCCCGCACAAACCCGCATGTTCTGAGGAATAAAGGACCTCATATACTGTATTCATCACTTTTATCACATCAAAAATGATTTCAGAGTGTCATTAAAACACTGAATTAGAATTTTGCTTTTGTGTGAAAACGTTTGGCCACTCCTATATATATGTAGGTTACTGTATATAGGTAAAAGCATAGGACATCAAATATTGTGTAGCTAGAAAACTACTCAGCTCTGCGGAACTAAAGGATACATGATGTCAATTATCGCCATTTCTTTGGCAGCGACCTGAATGGGATGTCAATGGCATAACAAATATGCAAAACAACAAGGTTGTATGTATATTCCTGTACTTTAATGTGTAATTAGTTTTTTGTTGTCTTCAACGCAAATCAAATGTAAGAGATACTGTATAACTCCCTGCTCAAATTACTTCAAGAGCAGAAAGACTCTGAAAATGTATTTGTGACAAAGTGAATAAAGTTGAACATTTTGGCCTATTTTTACCAGTTCATTTAGTGTTGATGTACAGTATAGTGTCTGTGTTCTTTTCATCAGTGGTTTACTTGTTCCAGTAGGAAGACTGAAATAATGTGTATTTAGCCGACACATTTCCATATGTTATCATTTAGATTGACTCAACAGAGCAAAATTCCTGGCAGACAAGATACAGTGTTGTCTCTTCATACCTTTTTTAACTTGCTTCCACAGTGAGAAATATGGACTCCTTTCGACCACATTTGGCATTATTGAGCCACTGCCACCTAGGGGAGACCAAAGAGGACATATTGATATTTGATATGTTTCATGTCCTTAACTAGCTGTGGCATTTTGGCAGTCAATACCAATGACAAATTAATTTACGTTTATAAAATATTTAATTCAAGAAATAACCTCCCTTAGGCTATAGGGGATAGGCTATTGGGGATAGGCTATTGAAAACTGTTGGAGTCACAATGGAAACAATTTATTTCTTAAATGTCACTTTGTGAAATGTATTGTTTTTCTGTTATGGCTGTTTTAACAGTCAGTATGATTAAATATTTGGATAAAACTGATAGCCTACATAGATGTCTATTTCCAAAGGAATATGATAGATGTAAATACACTTTAATAGAAAAGCCTAAAGAATATTCAGTAAGAGGTAAAAGACAAACAATAGCTGTCCATTTCTGTAAAATCATAGCAAGCAAAAAGACCTTCTAAACCAATTAATTTCTGTTTATTCATCTGCCTGTTTTGAATGAGCAACAAGCATCCGGGCTCCAAAGGGAGGCCCTGTAAGGTTAGATAAAGAGGCCCACCTGGACTAGCCAGAGGGAAATGCATAGCATGTGTTTGTTTTGATGTTTGCTGTGGTCCCCAAAACAGTCTTTACAAAGACAGGCAATTCCCATCCCTTCTGTTTTATACGCAAACTGAATTCAGACTTTAAACAATGGATGTCAATGAGCATATTTTCACCAATTCCGATGTCAAGAGAACTCTGCTGGTTCTTCAAAGAATAAGATTCCTTCTCTGCATTTAGTGGTCTTCAGTATAAGAACCACAGTGATAAAGTTTTGGGGGTTGTAATCAATATATGATATTATTTCAGCAATTAAAAGTCATCCCCCTCTTAAACTAGCTGTTAAACTGTATGCAGTTTTTGTTGTCTTCCCTATTGATTGAAAGGTTGTGATATGAAACGAAGCAGGCACTATAAGATGGACGTACATGCACTGCATGTGCAATACACTACACTATGTAAGGACGAGAATGCCAGCATGCAGCTGATGATGCAGGTATAGAGAACTTCACTGTGTCATGAATGAGAACATTTCAAATTCTATGTTGGTGCCAAGATGTGGGAACTGGGCTATATGCCAACAAAGCCACACATACATTATGCTGCATTACATTTCATTCAAGTTGTACCTTTAGTTTTTTTCCTGATGTGTTATTGGGGAAACCTGTCCCTGGTTTACATAGCCCACTCCACTATAAGCGTGCAAGCAATTACAATGAAGCACCTCAAGGCCTCCCTCCCAGCCAATGAATGGACACTGCAAACACTGTGGGGGATATAGAGATTTTTTAGAATCATAGAGCATAAATGAGCACACATTCAGTTTGTACTCCTGAACGAAAATAAACTATTTAACCAATCTCAGGAGTAACATATGGTGAAATCAGCAGGTGAAATCGGCACATTTGAAAGTTTTTTAAACCCCCCAATTGAAGTGCAGCCGAGCAGATCGTCAAATCAGCCTCAGCCTGAGGACCAGTAATTAGCTGTGGACGGTTACATCTCCGGAATCTGCCTGAGGGTGACACGGGAACAGAGAGCTCAGGAAAACCCTCGACGAATCCCCAAGAGAGACGGCGTCATGTCAGGATCCCCTCCTGAGACTCCTGTGATTATGGACTATCTCTGCCCCCTCATTACAGGGGCTATTTAAACCAATTACAGAGTTTGTTCCAAGCTCACTCTTGAACTCTTGAGGTGTGATAACCTCCAGGCAAGAGCGCGCCTGTTAATTCTGAGATCTACCTGTTAGGCAGAGTTGGACTTTTCTGCACATGTCGACTTGCACTAATTACTCCTGTGATTTCTCGTGTCTGCCTTTCAAATCCCCTCCTGCTGAGTGTGGGGGACTCTTTCATAGCAAAGGCTCACAACACGTGTTGACTTCCCATCTCTGTGGTGTCTGTGTAAGATGTGTGCTCAGACCCGGTCAGCCCCCCTCCTAAAGCCTAAATGTGGGCTGTAAAGGTAAACAGAAGTCATAAGCCTGACCAGCCAGACTATAACCAATAGACTGGGCTCAATCCAAGCAGCAGAATTTGATTTTGAACGGAGACGAGCGACTAAAGCAACCAAAGCTGCAAAAGTGTCAAGCTGCAAAACTTGGGCGACCAGAGCGACTAAAAAAGTTAAAAACAGTTTAAGTTTATGCAAATTAGCTGTGACACGTTTCGGCTGCAAAACACTGGCAACCAATCAGAATGCATGCATTCTTCGCTGACGTGGATGTCAGGGAATATATGTCGAAACTTTGGTTCCTACTTTATCGTTCCTATCAAAAATGAAGGAGATTAGCCTAACGCCATCGCTGGTTTTGTACGAACCCACCTATTCACGTTTAGAGATCGGCATAAATAAGGCTCTGGCCTGGGACGAGTTTGCACGTATTGTTGGTTGGTCTGGTGAGTTGATGAAATGTTGTTGAAATACGAACAAATGAGAAATACTTCTTGATGATGGCGGCGCGCCAAATCAGTTAGATAAAACACGAAAAATAAAAGCCTGTGATCCGAATTAACAAGTTATATAAATGCCCCACAGTTTCATACATTAGACGTGGGCAACGCTGTTATAACATGTTTTGAATTATCCCACATTAGGTAGCCTGGCCTACATAGGAGAATGCAACAGTTGACTTCGCTCACGTTACATTATAACGTTAGTAACGTTAGATAGATATGATGACCTATGAGTCCTATTTCCCGGTCGAGAATTTTAACGAGTTCATGCTTTCAGTCAATTGAAAAAAGCGATTGTTTTTTCTTTCCTTTCCTTTCCTTTCTTTTTTTTAAAGCCTCCTCAAGGATTTGGGAAGGAAACTTGAAGATAACTGGCAAAAAAAAGATTGCATAATGTTATGCACGGCAGATACGTTATCCAAAACTTGCTTAGGAATATCTGAATACCAAGGCAAGAATAGGCCTACATAATTGACCTGTAATTTTGGAAAACATGAAAAACGTAGCCTAAGGGTCGGTCAAGGTACAGGCTCGACTGGGCAACCCGACTCTTCCTTCCCCCACACCAGACTTGCCTGGTTGACACGACAATTCCAATGCCAGCATTTGGGCTGGCCAAGCATATGAGAAAACCTGGTTCTCAAATATAAAAAAGTGCATGGTTCAAATTTGAAGCACCTGCCCCCCTCAAATCTCTCAGTCTGCTACTGGTCGAAGCTAGCCTGGGCCCACCCATTCCGTGACGTTATCGGCCACAGCAACCTCTACCTAGAGCCGTTGGAGATGCTGAACGTTGATTGGCTGCTGAAAAATAGGGCAGAGTTCTGTGGCTGCCGGAGACCGAAACCTGTAAATAGTATGCTTGGCCATGCCGTGCAAGACAGGGGCGTGTCGCAAGGGGGCGTGACGTGAGAAAAAGGCGTGTCTTTACCGGTCTGAAAAATTGATTACACCACAGCCCGGTAGATGGCGGTAGTATACATCGCTTGTGAACCACCAATGAAAATCACAGAAGAAGAAGATTCACGCCGTTTCCAACATATCGTTTTACGTCCAAC
>JASCQY010000388.1:12432337-12459121 GCA_030264315.1 Sardinella tawilis | reverse complement strand
ACTTACCTTATTCGAGGCAACGAGTTTCCACACATTTTTCAAGTAATCATTACAAATCATTTTTTACAGTGTAGGCAGGAATGATTTTAGATGTGCAGTCATGCATGTAGCACAAGCATGTAGCACAAAAAGAAGTACTAATATAACCACAACAATTATGTACTTGTTTATAGAAAAATTGGTAGGTTGCTGTTGGCTGTCAGGTGAGGCTTATCCTGTAACACTTTGCTGTGTGAGGCCCAGGTGTCTGTGCAAAAGAAGAATAACACAGTAACGTTAATCATGTTTGACAGTACACTTCAAAGAGGTAAACATACTATTGTCATAATAATCTATTCATAGATTGATACTTGCATATTTCACCATCCTAATAAGAACGTAACATGGCAAAGTTTGTGTTTTTTTTTTTCTTTTAATGATCAGAGACAGCAGCCAGTCCCGTCTGTATTCGCATAGGCTACTACTTACAGTACCATTCGAAGAAATTCTGGAGGAAAGAAGCACAGTGTCTCAGAAACCCATGTCTTCCCACTGTAAGACTGGAGGATAATGTTATATCCTTCCTTTCATAACCACAAAACACACAAACAAGAAACATTGCCTTTTTGACCCAATGAAAGCTCATATGCCAACAAGAAATAAACATCACGAATGCCGAGTGGTCACCACCAATAAATTAGCAACGACACTTCAGAAGCACATTATCAGCCTTCTCTGGCATTAGCGTTAGCTAGCTAGCTGGCCAACTAGCTGACAGTAAACTAATGAAACATTGGTGCTGCATGTCTACAGTTCATCTCCGTCTCAATCTACACATGATCAAATAGCGACGTACTGTGGCGCAAATATTGCAAATGATTACTGTCAAGGATATGAAATTATCCTACCTCATTTCCAGAGTGCCACAGCACCCCCTCCTCCTCCGTCGTCGTTCATAACGCTACAACCTCCAATGCCACCGATGGTCACTCCGGTCTTTGGTCGTCTGCACTTTGGTTGGTATCATTCTCAATTTTATATATACTATGCGACAAAATGTTGTTCTTCTTGGTACCTTCTCTGCCATAGCATACAGTAGTGAACATTGCAAACTAAAATCCAAAGTCTAGCAAACGGTTAACGTTCTGGCATCTCTAATCATATCCGTAAATCAAATGAGAGAGTTCTGAGCATGCGCAAGCAGTGCAAGGTAATGGGTACGCGCAGAGGGGGAGGGAGAAGCAGATTGCGGTTTGATGGATGCATCAGGAACCAATCATTGGCCCACTCATTCTGATTGGATGGTGTTTTTCCTTAATTGTGCATTCCAGAAGCAACAAAATGTTTTCGTTTTTGTGACAAAACTTTTAATTCATTGGTTGCAATGGGGATGAGCAATGGGGATGTTCCAGATAAAGATCTCCACCCTGCCTTTAAGGCATTCGTCAAGCTCGGCTATCTCCGTCAATGTTCGACCAAGGTAAACAAATCTTCGGATGGGGTATGTGAATGGACTTCATAGTGCATAGCGCTTTAGTAAAATTGACTCCGAATTTACACATTAAACTTCAAAAAGACATATCTAATACACATTCTGCTCTTAATCCATCATGGGAATATACAGTAGTCTACGGGTTACAACAATTGGTGTTGAGTTACTACTCACAGTGTGTGCCTTATATCCAAAGCCACGATCCAACTAATGATGTTAATAAACAAAGAACACCCAGTTATTCTTGCAAGCTTTAATCTGTGACCAATTTATCAGCATTTGTCTATCTTGATAACATCCGCATATACTAAGGCAATACCTCAATTCAAGGTGTCAATTGCTGAGAAGGCCTACACCTGAACACAGCTGAAGAAAAACACTAAAAAAATAACCTCAACCTGAAAAAATTCTGCTGAGTATCTCTGCTGAAAAGTGACTTGTAATGAATGGCTCATGACCCATAGGGGCTAAAGTAAAATTGCACAATGCACATGAAGCAGTTTCTCATGGCAGGCAAGCCTACAGCTTTGACTAAGAGCTCATTCAGACCTGATATGGAATGGTCGTATCTTGTCTGTCTTGTCCAATCAGATAGCTGATCAATTAATCCACATTTGGAGGTGGCATATGAATGGCCTAGTGTTTGGAGAGAAGACGTGTCCTAAGCCACCATTGGGTCACTGTTATAAAATCACATTTACAATGCCAGGAAGACCTTATAATTTATATTCTAAATCGGCTACATGTTGATGAGGAATCATACAAACATGCATACAACAGATGGATGATGGATATTTTAATACCTCTAGGAAAAAAAAAACAAATCACCACAGACGTCACATCAGCAAAACTTTATAAACAGTTGTATCTTTGATGTGTAGCTTCGGCTACTGACTTACATTTGGATTTACTTGTGGATTTGTAAAAACGTTTAACACATTCACATCTTAGACTGCTTAGTAAGTCTAGATAAATTCCTTACAGCCTTCAGAGGTTCTTCCTACTCATTGAAAAAATATCAGGTGCACAAGTTAATGGTGTGGAACGGTCAACGGTCCTCTGATTCCGCAAAACAGTTTTTAAGATAAGCTTTTTTTTACCTCTGGATTATCATTGAGTGTGAACTGAAGAATTTTTGCAGCAGGTATGTGCAGAAGAACAGCTTCTCACAGCAGAACAGACTGTACCACTTCCCCAAACCCTAAAGGAGAACACTCCTCTCGGACCTGTGGTTCTTCAAATACATCCAAACTAGATAGATCCAACAAAAATGTGCATGGGAGATAAAGTTGTTAAAATATTAACTTGACCTACATTTCACTCTATGATTCCGAGGTCAAAAAGTCTTAAATCAAGAAAAACTCCAACAGCCCAGACTGGCAGGATTCTTTTGAGGATTTCTCTTTGTCTTTGGCCGGGCTAATCATTTTTTAAAGGCAGCGGGGTGAGTCATTTGATATTGCATAGTGCGGGAAAGTCGGTAGGAAGGGTTGACGGCAGCGAAATAGCCTCACTTGCATTCGCCCCGGAATGAACTATTTCACCATCTAAGTGACTACAGTACGACGCTGATATATTATCCTAAAAACATTGCATATGTATTGCATGGTGTAGCCTACAGTATGGTTTAACACTACGATCAACAGTAAACAATAAAGGGCTTCCTATTACCACAATGCACAATATTTGTCTACAGATGGTAGGACAGACTGAACCAAAATCTTGCCAAAAAGTTACTGTTTGAAAATAAATAGTAAGAGTTGAATACATGTATTCCAGTAGTTGCTAACAGATTGTAGGTTTTTAAATAAATCAATTATTTTGAACATGCACAATTGGCTTTGTATTGAAGCCCATTACTAAGATGTAACATTTGGCTTCAAATAGCTTCCACAAAAATCTCTCAGCACAGACTGGGTACAAATTAAACTCCAAAGTGCAATGATCTTGTACAAGCATATTGTGTGTTGTGTTTAGTTATTTATTCAACTTTGCAAGGACTTGGGAATCTATTACCGAGGACAAGCAGAATATGCGTTTGTCACCATTTCATGGATAGTGCTGCATACCTCCAGTAATTTGTAATCTTTCGCTTTATACTCTACGTGTGACTGTGTGTTTGAGAGAGAGAGAGAGAGAGAGAGAGAGAGAGAATGAAAAAGGCTTTTGATCTATTTGAGATGCTTTAATTATGGAGAACGCGTGGCACCTTCCTTTTTGGAGCCCAGATGGCTTTGCTTCTTTTTTGACTGTGATCTTGTCCTTCCCTCGCTGCACATACAGTACAGTACAATGCTAAACAAATTCGGTTGTCAGCAATTAGAAACACAGTATATTCTGCAGGGAATCAAGATCCTCATCTACTTTTGATGAAGTGGAAGAAACTTTAGACAAGCAAATTATTTGTATTGGATCTACATGGATGTACATGGTTGGTATACAGGTCATGTTGTACATTCCTTGGCACACACACACACACACACACACACACACACACACACACACACACACACACACACACACACACACTATTTTGTCTGAACATCATGTCTACAATATCTAAGCACATTTTCGGATCATAAGGTATTTTGGTACTAAGCTAAATCTATAATTTGCATAAGATATAAGATGCAGGACTTTTCAGGAAAACCAAGACAGCATGTTTAATAAAGGGCTTTCAGATCAATGGTGCTGCTTCAAAATTTCACCAAGAGGGGGGAAATCCACTTCAGCTTGTGAAAGAAGTTTGTCAGTTTTCCCTCTCCAGCAGACTAGGGAAGAAAACCAGCGCTGCCTCCTTGTGAATATTTGTTCCAAAATAGTGTGGACCCCTCTTTGATCCCTCGCCTCCTACCGTGATGGGTAAATGCCACCTTGCATGATCCGACCCGTCTCTTTTAGTGCAGATTTTTCTCAGTGGCTCCTGTCAGAATGTCTGTTTGCTGTGTTAAGAGCAGGGTGTTATGGGAAACTTGCAAGAGACACTTATTTCCCCCCAATACACTTGCCTCCTGTTCACGCCTTCAAAGTCTACCTTTTTGGAAGCCTTAGAAACTACAACATAGCAGAACACACACACACACACACACACACACACACACACACACTTACTGATTTCCATATGGACTTTTAACCTTTGTATTAATGGGAGTAGTTTTAGCATCTTATGGTCTTATGGTTTTGTCTTTGTTCCACGGGTTGATTAAATATGTTGATTAGGCTATATACAGTATGTGAGCATATGTTCTCCATCCTATGGGTTGTGTATCATTCTATGTGGCTGTCCCAAACAGTGCTCTTTGGGGGATAATTCAAGTTTAGAGCTGGAAAAATAATGTCAAAGCACTCCCAACTTAAAAAAAAAGTAGGTTATCATGTTCTGCTGCCAATTCTGTGTTTACACCAAGATGTACATATTGTATATTGTGTTTTTCTTTATATTGACAATACTTTAACTCTAACAAAACATCTTACTTATTATTGTCTTTGATAACTTTGAAGTCTTAACTTCATCAGTAATTCTTTTTAGTCACAGTGTGTAAAGAGTTGTGGATTAGCAATGGTTGTGGAGTGCATGGTTGATTATGAAAATAAATATATTTACAAAAACACATAGATAGAACATTTTTATTGTTGTCAGTCTTAAATATGAACACACAGTTTTCATAGAGAAAAAAAACATGGAACAACAATCATTTTACATTACAGGGAATCAAATATCTTCACTTTGGAAAATATGCAAAGGGGGACTTTATTCAGTAACCTTTGCCCCCATACATGTACTGTATGTGTCTGATTAGGTCACAAGAGGTGTGCTTAGCATGAGCATTATGCTAACGTTGATGTCTTTAAAAATGGCCATGCGCTGACAACAGACCAGTGTGACATGGTGATGTGTGAAGTGAGCGCAACCTAAGTCTCAAATATACACTGAAAAGTGTCAAAAATACTGCCTTTGTGGTAACTATTGAACTGTCATGTTTCCTTTTGCAACAATATTATTTTACTATATTCTCACCACTCATCAGAATGCTGCATAATTCCATTGACTTTATACGGACCTTCCTGACATGCCGAGGTCTGATAGTTCTGTGTAATGACCTCCACTATATGTTGGCATCCTGTACTGACCACAATACAATTGCTTATCCCTTACGAATACAGTAGGTCCTTCACACACAAACGCATACATATACCACTATTCACATTGGTCTGAACCTAAGAAATGGAGGTGGCAGGCAGCCAGGGGGCTGTCAGGTATGGCCTGTCAGGTATCACGTCCCCTCCACTAGTAATCCAGTCACTGATTTGTTGGCAAACACCACAGGGATTTATCACCTGAACACCTCAGCCTTCACATATAATTGCGGCTTTTTGGTAGATCTTTTTTTCGACAAACAAGCGGATCAAATTTAGCTCCGTGAATGTGGTTTGGGAGCCCACGGGTCTGTCAGCTCTTAAGAGCCTGCTTCTGTGTGATATTCAGACAGAGACAGGGGACTCTGTCCATCAAACTAATTTCCCCCAGTTGCAAACGGCCTGGGGGAAGCCTTTCTTGTGGGCACACTTGCGTCTCTCTCAGACAGGTTTTGTTTTTATTCTCTGCTGAACATTTCAGACACAGTATATATATCCCATCCCACAAGCATTCCCATGGTGAGAGGGATGTTTATATGAATGCTTAATCATCTGATTAGCATTTTAGGACAGCTAGCATGTGTGCTAATCTAAGCGTCCTCTGATTAGTATGCCCTGAAAGGAGTCCATTGGTGATGCCACAGTTTGGCACTACCGAGATGCTTGTGCTTGGAATGACAGGAAGTTTTATTGAACAGCAGTGCATTTCAAGCTTTAGAAATAATTGGAAAAGTAGCTGAGGAAACAAAAAACAGTATCCTTTATTTTGTTGTCAAGGCTGATTGCTCTGATTAAGACCTTTTACTGATAACTGTTGGACAATATGGTGGGCAGATTCAGTTTATGACAGATGGAGTGTCTGCTCTTAACATGTTATAAAAACACACCTCTTAGAAATAGTCGATCTATTACATTTCAGATTTCAGTAGCATTTCTGAGCTACTTGGTCTATGAGAGCCCCTCTTGCATGAAAAGAATTATGCTTGCAAAAATAGGACACATCTGTGGTGTGACAATGCTTCAGTTTTCACCAACTGAATTCTAATGTGTATAGAGATGCATACTTAATTTCAAACACAATAATGAGGATTCAACCTAAAAAGTCTTTACGCATTACAATGTTTACGAGATGCATCTTAAAGTCCTGCATACCTGTATCTCTGCACAGTTTGAAATGGGCTTGGTTGACATATGCTGTATGTGTCAATGTTTTTATTTCATTCCCCCCCCAAACAGAAAAATAAACCCTCATATAAATATGATCAACTGAAATACACATAATTGTTGTCTCTTATGTTACAGTGTGCATTAATGAGTGTGACACTGAGTGGTCCTATACAGTATTAAGTCATCTATTCATGTCTAATTCTTTGGGCTCATCTTGCGGGATCCACAAATAGTGAAAAAAAAAATACAGAATGTTACTCTTGGAATGGACCTGATCCCAAAGCCCTGAGATGACAACAATAGTTAGTTCTTTGTGAACTATGGGCTCTATGCACGTCATCTTTAAATACATTGTCAAATAATGTTCCACAATGATAACAGGAAAAAAAAACAAACATAAAAACCCTCTTGCAATAAGTTACAAGAAAAAAAAAAATACAATGTTAAATGTACTTTGTCAACAAAATATTCTCAGCTTTCCCATGCATGATATGTTATCACTGCAGAATCTTGAGGTGCCGCGCCTTAGGTTATCCCTTTTAGTTGCAATGGGCAAACTGACAGCAGCCAGTTATTCAGATTAAAAAAAAAATGCATGACACCCAATGCTAAAAATATAGCACGATTAAAATTAATGTGTAATAATTTACAAACCCTATTGGCAAAACTCAATCAACTCCATTCTACATTCTAAATATCTTAGAATGATTGTTAAGACATACAGCACATCCTGTTTGGTGCACCTCATTACACTTTCATGATTAAATCCATTACTTCTCTTGGTCATGGTCATTTTGCACACAAATGTATGCAAAAATCTTGCTTTGACTTTTAGTTATAGATCAAACAAATACCTACATAAGATTTAAGACTGCAAACGGGGGAAAACAACATAACACATGGAAATTATCCAACTGAACACTAACAATTTTACTGCATAACATATTTTGTTTCAATTTTCAATTGGGTGGCCAAATTTATCTTTCTCTCTTTCTCTCACTCTCAGTTTTGCGCAACCACTGCGACTGCTTCTGTATCAGGGTTAGAGAATAACACTCAATAACGTATGATTACAGCCCCTCAGGGAAATAAACTCCGTTTCCGCATCAAAACTTGAGGAGGAGCTGCAGTGCCACGAGCACCAGTAGGCAGGTTGATGTGTGGGCCGCTCTCGAAGCACTGTTCCCATCCTGGACTGCTCCGGGTCCTGTGCAAAATGACAGCGTTTAGATCAGTTGGAGCTCAGCGACTTTACGCACACCCTCAAGACTCACCCCAGTCTATGGCTGGCCATTAGATGCTAGGCTTACTTACAGTACTCCCCTGATTTAGGTGAAAGCCAGAATTGATGGAGGGATGATAAAAAAGTCTCCTAACTATGTTCTTTATTCTGTGAGTGGTGTTAGCATACAGTATGTGAGTTAGTGATTGGGCCAAGTTTGAACTGTTAATTTCAAAGTATTGTTATCATTGTTATATACAGTAGTTTTCACTGTTTTGTTACAAACCTTCCAACACTGTTTGGCTTTCAAAGCCTGTCTGTTCTAAAACAGTTGCGGTCGTTTCTGAAAACAGACCTTGCATGCACTAAAAAAAGAGATTATATGACAATAAGTGTACCTGACAGACACGAAATGGCGGCAATAAGGATATCATTCTGAAGTACATCTCTTTGCATAAATGACTTGAGAAATCGAGTCTAGGCAGGATGTAACCTCTGGATAAATGCCTGCCGGTGCTATTAAGCAACCAATTTAAGCAAGATTATTTGTTGTTCTCAGTGTACTATTTACCCATTAAGTCAATTGAGATGTCACAGTATGACTCTGACATTGTTTCACACTACATGCTGGAAGCAGGTCATTTGCAACCATAAAACAGTCCAATTCGCCTGATGAATGCCCAGGTTAGGGCACTTCAGAGATCACACTCGTATCATCACAGCAGCTGTTACCATCCTCTTATACCGTCACGTCCCATTGACCCGGGGACGCTGTCATTATCACTTGGTGCAAAGAAACCCCGACCAGTCTCCAGACTATGGCTGCCTGGAACTGAATGTGGCAGTAAACAAGCTAATCAGGCTCATGAAGGAGTTGATACTGTGATCTGACCGGTGACATACTCATCAGAGACAGACAGCTGTGTATATAGGCTACAAGTCAACAGCTACTAGTGACTTTAAAAGCCCTTTGAATAGTAAAAAAAAGACAAACAGGAGGTTGCTGCTTCTAGAAAGGAAGGACACAGCAACAAGAATGCAGTGTGTACAAGTCGGAATACAGAAGGTGTAATTTACTCATTAGGCCAACATTTGTTTACCTATTTTTGTTAAAGGTTTTCCTAAATACACAGTCAAGGAATATTAGTTGAGTGAGGGCTGGACTGGTGAAATGTAGATAACTAGTAAATTGTAGACTAGAGGAGAGAGGCTGCTGTAAAAACAATTCTAGTGCTTTTTTGTTGGACACAACATTCACCTAACCAGTGTTACATGTCTCCAATGGAATTACACCTTTCCAGACCTCAGAGTTCAGTTTCTCAGTGAAAGGGTTATATTTTCTTTTTCAAATATAAGAGAGTAGAGTGGGAGCACAATAGAGGAGTATAATTAGACCTACAAAAAAGCTTTCAGACCTATCTGCTGGACAATTTTCTACAGTTCCTCAGAATGAATTCGCAGTTCAATGTGATTAACTTCAGAGTACAATCTAAATACATTACACAATGGCATTTTATGGACAGTCTTCAGTATTTAAATTTCACTTTGATGGTGTAACAGAGCGACTTCTAATTTTGCAAGGCTTTTCCTGAAGTTTTAGTATCCTTTCTTTTGGGGCTACCATCCAATTACGTTACCACAGTAGATTATTCTAAATCCTGTGCAAGGATAATTACTATCGCAACTATGGCTTCCCACAATCAAAATCAAAGTAATTAATAAATCTCTGGAGAAAGCACTCTTAATAAACTGACTTTTAATTTTGACTCCGTGTTTAAATTAGGCCATATATTCAAGAATGACACAAGGGAGAAAACAGCCCTATATCGTGTATGCCTGCTGTCTGTGGAAGGAAGAAGATGCTATGCATGTATTGGGCAGCAGGAACTACTCAAACACAACATTACGACATTAAAAGTGCATTCTAAAGTGGTTGCCTTAAAGCAAATTAAAGACAGCGTCATATCCACTAAAACTACTGTATGCCATGTAAGATGTTCCATTTAGTCACGTACAGTAAGAGCACGCTAACAGTCTTCCCTAATGGATTATTTCCAACTGCTGCCCTACTCCTTGTTTGATCAAAGTACACAATACAATTTTGTACATAATGCTATTATTGATTTCCATGGCAGTGCGCATATCTGCTTCTTCTGTGTTGTGATTCTCTTTGGGTTTGTATATTCCCACAAGACATGCCAGCAGATGTAGGCAATGAACAGGATGGCAACAGAGAGCTACATTTTATAGCATACATGGGGAACATTGTAAACATGAACTTTCCATAACATAGCAGTTCTGTCATTTCTGTCTTTCTGTCATTTCTGACAGCAACAAAAAAAATCACTTTGTGGTTTTACTGGATGAATGACGACTACTGCATTAGCCAGTAACTACTAGAGATGGTTGCTATCGTTTGAGATGGAGAGAATGCACTCATTTGCAATTGCATGTTCCCACTGCACAATACATGGTGATAAATGGTGACATTTTCTGCACAATAGAGACTGCATTCCCTATCAAATACATAGCACTTCAAGCTCAGCATGAAAACACTAAGACATGTGTACAAACAACTCCACACACTCACAAACAACAGAGCTGACAAGTGATACAAGACAGATACTTACACACATCGGAGGAGCGCATGCAACAACCAAAATGAAGCCACGGCAGGTTGAGTGTGGGGGAGTGTGGTGTTGGGGTGGGGGGTTGAAACGGGCAGAGTTGGATGGAGGGGTGGGGGTGGGGTGGGTGGGGAAGAAACCATGATAAGTAAACAGAATAAAACAGCATCCATCATCATCTCACTGCCAACTGCCTTACATTCACACTAAAAATAATAAGCTAAAATAAAATAAAATAAGAAACTGAACACACTGGGCATGGTAGTGGCAGTGACAAGACACTGCCGTCTCCAGCCACTTAGCATGTCACTCACTCCACTAAATTGGCTATCAACATAATGAAATGAAATTTTAGGCTAATAAACGTCTCAAAAGAAAGTGGCACTCGCTCATTCGAAACGCATCAAACACATTTCTGCCAGGTGCCACCGGGCAATTATCTCGGCAATTCATGTTAGGGAAAAAGTAATCTCGGCAATAACCTGGGCGTGACATGAGCAATATCAACAAGCTGTCACTCAGTGGTTAGTAAGAGGAATGGTTAGGTTTTGTGCAGGCATGCAGAGGGACCCTCCCAGACACCACAAGCTCATGCAGAGTACTAACCTTGCAATAGCGTTGAGCTAGTGGGCTCAATTACCTCTACATCAGGACAACAAACAAAACAAACGGAACGTGAAAAAAGCGAAGCCATAATGAAGGATAATGTCGACAAAAGTCACCGGAAGTGCATGACTGGTCTCCTTTCATGCTTTCGTGTTAAGGGTAACATGGTGGTCTCTGTTATTGTAAAGTGGCAAAATAGGACCGCAAATTATGACATTATGAACTGAAGTAAAATATACTGAAACTCAGCTGCTTTCCTTCTTTAACATTATGGTGGTAATTATCAATGAGAGAGCAATAATATTAGACATTGCAGTTCGACACCAAATGTGTGTATTACAATTAAAAAAGATATTATACACATCAAACAGTTTTTTGAAATTCTCTTGCAGGCACAAAGCAGGATTCCAACCAATGTATCTTTGAATACTCACCAAACAGTACGATGCTAGTGTTTGCGCTGCCAAGCTTGTTGGTGGCAACACAAGTATAGTTGCCATAGTCGCCCTCGGAGACGTTGAAAAAAGTTAGCTTTGAAAGCGCTCCACTGTCTTCAATCTCGATACCGTCAAAGCCATTGAAGATCCTGGTGGCGAGAGAAGAGTGAACGGTTTGAAATCGTCTTTTCCTTTTTCCCTTCTCCGTCTGCACACGACATCAGAGTGTCTTTAAACATCTTTAATTTCCAACCACAAGAACATTTTTGGACAGAATCTCGTGTGAGCCACAGTGCAGCACATGAAAGGAGATACAGCAGAAATGGGAAAGGGAAAAGTGACTCTTCCTTGGCACGTCTTATGAATATGATTTTCCTTTCCCTATGCATCACGTTGGAACAGAAACGTCAACCCTACGCCATGCGGAGGTCGTACCTTCTGTCGTCTCGGTACCACTCGAAATCCGCCGGTGGCACGGCGTCAGCTTCGCACTGCAGAACGCCTCGCTGACCGAGGGTCACACCCACGTCTTTGCCCTCAGACACAGTTGGAGCATCTAAACACACACACACACACACACACACACAGAGAAACAAACATAAACACGCGCACACACACACAAACACACAAACACACACACACACACATTGGGCACAGTGCTCATGGTTATTAGACAGAAACCTTTGATCGTCAAATTGAAAGCGTTTAAAAGAGTGAATAAATACGCCACATTGGACCTAATGCTGAAGTGAGGCAACATCTTTTCAGAGTTGCCAGTTAATTTCCTGAAATGGATTCCACTGCCTACTCTCTGTTTTGCCCCATGGCTTGTCTTACAAAATAACTCAATCTCACGCTGACTGTTCTCTTCCGTCATGAGGTTATGAATAAGGAAACACACAATTATAAGTATGGCCATAAATCAGCTTTGGAAGGTCAGGACCAACATCTCAAACTGGGAAACTGACTCCTGATCACTGAGGTGGTTAAAACCAGGGCCACACATCAACTGACTGCGCTGGTTGCTTATAGAGGTAGAAACTACTTACTGTAGATGTCAGAGTAGCAGGTACAGTGTTCATAGGGGTATCTAATCTAATCTAATCTAATCTAATCTGTAGGACCTGACTGGAGTAGAAACTACTCACAGTTGACTGTTAACTCCACTGTCTGGACGTCTGTGGCCACGTCGTTCATGGCCGTGCACTCGTACGTCCCAGCCCTCTGCCTGGGGATGGACGGGATCTCCAGCACCTCATCATCTGACGTGAGACTCTGGGCTGCAGGGAACACACAGACACAGAACACAGGCTAATGAGCAACACCTTCATCTACTGAGGCTCTTCTTCCATGAAGGAGAGGAAGAGGAGAAGAAGGAAGGGGAGGAGGAAAAAGAAGAGCAGGAAGAGGAGGAGCACAACGAAAGAGAAGAGAGATAAGAGGAGTTCATTAGTAATGATTACAGTACATTCTGTACTGTGTTCTTCAAGCAAGCAGGCAGCAACAACAACCACAGCCCATGTTTTACAAAAGTGGCCACAAGCAATTTACTACTGCAAGACAGAGGACAAGTCTGGAGACACAGACATGTGGCTCATCATTGAAGTCTTTAAAAATAATAATAATAATAATAATAATAATAATAATAATAATAATAATAATAATAATAATAATAATAATAATAATAATAATACATTAAAAAAAAAAAAAAAAGATGGCTACCCTGGGCAAGTTGCATACAATGTCATGCAAGTGGGCAATAATTAGGGAAGAGCAGCTGGGTTTTCCTTTCTTTTTCAAAAGCCTCTCATGGTCCAGCACTTTGATGCGCCGCCCATACATATGTCAAGGGCTTGGAAGCCACACAGAGGAGAAACATCTCCGAAGTTTACTGCCTAGAAAATCATGGGAGGAGGAGGAGGAGGAAGAAGAGGAGGACTGGGATACGAGAGGGGAGGAGACTAATTATCTTTGCCCATAAACCCTCCTCACAAGCCACCCAACGTTTAAGATGAGCTTAAAAGCTGACAGATGCAAAAAAGGAAAAAGATCAAATCGACCCCCAGGTGTATGTGTTGACAGTAATAAAATGCATCTCCACTCGTCTGTGGTTGACTTTTGGAGAGACATTAACTCTCACACTCCACGCACACACACACACACACACACACACACACACACACACACGCACACACACACACACACATATACACACGCACACACACACACACACACACACACACACACACACCTGGGAGGAGTCTCTAATTAGAGGAGTGCGAGCCTACAGTACCTGGTGATGAATGTCACGGCGAAGGCCCAAATAGAGGAAATGCCAGCTGTAGCAGTTCATCACTGTTAATGTCAACGCTAATTGAATTGTGGGACTCCAGCGATGGGAAAGTGCTCTGATATAATAGCGCCACATTCTCTCTTTGCTTTAGCTAAACACATTTGTAGAGTTGTTAACGTAATTATGGGATGACATTATTATTCAATTGCATTAACAATGTGTCGTCATTTATATGGATTTATAGATCAGGATGCCCTGTGTTGCTCAGTTCAACTTTAATATAATATACTGCAGTTGGAACGGCAAACCACAAGCAGCTGTTGTAGCTCACACACATAAGGCAAAGGCAGACCTAGTTGGCACAGAACGCAAATATATGTGAATCTGAGTACAGTACAGTATGTGTGTGTGTGTGTGTGTGTGTGTGTGTCTGCGCTGCTTGTGCGTGCGCGGCACGCGCGGCGCAGGTGCATGCATGGGTGGTTGGGTGTGTGTGTGTGTCACATTTATGTTTGCGGTGGTGATAAGAGCAGTCAGAGATAAGAGAATATGTGTATATCTAATGACAAACTCTCACATATTATCAGGCTCGTCTAGCTTGACGCCTCCTACAGGAGCTGAAGGCTGAAATGAGCTGCAGACGGCAGACGGGGCGGCTGCTCCACTCCAGCTCTGGAGCTGTGCTCTACTCTCATGCTGCATGTGACCACGTGCACTGCATCCGTCTCCAACAGGAGCGGTTCAATGCCTGTGCTGGGCAATCTGCTGCTCTCCTTTGTCTGCTGGGCTTCTAATGGGCCACAATTCAAATCATTTAACTCATTAGTGCTAACAATGACATGACAAGTTGTTCAAGTGCTTATTGCAGTACGTGTGCTACGGGTTATTGTTAAAATAATATGCACCTTCAGGGATAATTATTTTATTTATATAGCCTAATATAATATAATTACATTACATAATATATATACTTATTTTTTTATCAAAGAGACCTAGTGTACAGAGGTGGTCTATAGTCGAGGTGGTCTATAGTCATTAATGCTGACCACTGAGCACAACCTTAGCACGCCTCCTGGTCTGGTTCAGTTCGCTGTTAAATAGCAGACCACCCTTTACACTGTGATGGCAGACTTTCTTTTTCCCTAGACAGATACTGTACATGAGTGTGACCTCACCCAGCTAGTAATTATTTTCCAGTGATAAAGATTAGTTCTTCTGTCCCTTAGCGTGACAAGAAAAAGCCTTAATTAAATAACATGCCAAACACCAGTGTTATCGTTCTTTTTTTCAATATATCATATGACAACTTGCTAATCACAGTGAGTACAACTACAGCCATTAGTCTACTGTCAAGTAAAAAGAATGTACTGTAAAATGAAACGTGTGGTTGATTATCAAATTTCTCAATTTTTTTATATGTCTTACGTTTTATGTTTTATTCCAATCATACTCTTATTATTGAGGCCTACTGCTGACATGTACGCACATTATTCGCATAATCAAATCCTATCATAAGTTCTGAAAAAAAAAAACAAAGGAATATGAGACACTAGAAAGACTTAAGGAGGTCAATGAACTGCCTTTGTAAACTATTGACTATGTGGTGAATATTCTATTATAAAAGTACTGTCTTATGCAGAATATAACTGCTGTCCATGTAAACATAGTCACCTTGTAATTATATTATACTGTCTGTTTATCCTAGATACAGAGTTCCGTTGCATCATCATTAGACCAAAACCATATCCCTTTTTTTGGTACTCATCCCAATGCTTACTGATTCAACACCTAACAAGAGCATGTATAAAAAATGAAGAAATAAACAGAGTTAATCTGTGATATGTGTTTGCAGCTAGGCGTTCTTATTTCAGCATTAGAATGCCTGTGGTTAGAGGGCCTGTTTTAGATGCGGGGGAAGGTAATGACACCTGGAAAATGACAGGGTTTATACTATTACAAAACACACTGTTCCAGCCTACTCATCCTCTCCAATAGGTTTGTGGGATTTGGAGTTAGGGAGTAAACACTACAATATGCTTCCGTCCAAAACCAAAATACCATTCGTGAGAGAAGAGGTAGACAAGAGACACTTTTGCGCACCTGAACAAGTGTGTGTGTGTGTGTGTATGTGTGTGTGTGTGTGTGTATTTCCTCAAATATCCATTCACCAGGAAGCCATTGATATTGTAGTTTTGGCAGCATTTTCATTTGTAAGGAAACAAAAAGGGTGCAAAGCGCCCCTTTAATCTCATCTTGGTGACAAGCTGTGAAATGGGAGTACACTGTCGAATCAATGCTGTCACTTTCCAATTGTCAGTGCCTCTCTAGTGACTAAACACACCCTCATCCTCCATGCATTCTCCTCAACAACACACAGAATCAGAGAGAGAGAGAGCGAGAGAGAGAGAAAGAGAGAGAGAGAGAGAGACAGACAGACAGACAGACAAAGAGTGGGGGCTGACAGACAGACAAACGGACAGACAGAACAGACAGACAGATAAAAAGACCGAAAAAGAGAAAATCCCCTGTCCAATAAGATGAATAAAAATACAAAGCCCAAAGTTGATTTTTTTTCTTACTTTGTGTGTTTTTCTCTGTCTGTGGAGCTCCTACCTCTCCTCCTGAGTCTGCTCCAGCTGCCTTTCTGGCGGTGGCCAGGGGAGTCCACGCTCCCAAGAGGGCTTATCAAAATGGCACACATGCTAATCATGGCGCCTTAGCATCGCTCGGCAGTCCATTCTGCAGGGCATCACAGGAACTCTGCTTTTTACCGTCTCACACTCACACAATTCTGTTTTTTTTTCCTGTTATTTTTTATGGAATTATACATACAGTACACAGCACAGCAGCACATCACACAAACAAACTCTCTCTCTCTCCGTTTTCTCTCTCCTTTCGCTCTCTCTCCCTCTCTCTCTCTCTCACACACACACACACACACACACACACACACGTATGCATGCAAGGCTGAAACGAAACACCCCTTGGGGATCTCTTTTATGGCCTGGTGCCCATCTTCCTGACATGAATAGAGAGGACCTCTCAGGGCAGGGGCTCTTAAAGGTGTGATAACCTTTGCCATCTGTCTGCTCCATCAACCTCGCTGTGCATGTGTGTGTGGGCCTGCACACACACACACACAGAGAGAGAGAGAGACAGAGAGAGAGAGAGAGAGAGAGAGAGAGAGAGAGAGAGACACTCCCAGGGCCCCTGCCATGTCTACTAAATGACTACAGCCCCGTGCTAAACACGGTAGTTATGCCACGCCATGAGCTAACAAAGGCAATTTGACAGAGCACATACTTGTGTGGTTTTCATAAGCCACCATTTGCGTTGTGCAATTGTGCACAGCCTCTGTTTAGAGGAGGAAACAAGGAATGCCCCCCAAACACATTTGTGCTCTCATAAAACTTAAACGCATTTGTGAGACCCGTGCCAAGTTCGCCCGCCGAGAAATCATCCCGTCCTTGTTGTCTTGTAACCTGCCTGTGCGTACGAATCTGCTCTATGCTACATAAACATTCCTTATTGCTCTGGGTGCCCCACACGGAAGCAGCACAAACACTGATGGATGTCTGCCACAGAAAGCCACTGCACAGAAGCTACTGGAGAAACATACAGTAGGCTACATGTCCAGAATCCATATTGCAATTTGAAATGTACACTTTCAAGGTAAAGATATGTGCTTGCTTTAACAGAGGGCTGATAAATATCGGATTGGGCTTGAAGTGAGGTGAATGGATCTGCTTCTTGCCTCACGGAACTGCTGCATGAAGACATGCCTCCATTTAAGATGTTTTGATTTTGATGCTGAATGCAGCCTGGGCTTGAAAGCAAGGATAAGCATTAAAAAATCCCACATGCTGTGTGGAGGTGATCTCTTGTAGGTCTGCTTTTTCAAAGATCATGGAGCGTGCTGATCATTCATAAACACACAAAAAAAGCACACGCACACACACACACACACACACACACACACACACACACGCACGCACTCACAGACACACACATACACACACATCTACATACACAGCATTAACAACAGCACTAACTAGTACACAGCAGCAGCATGCATCTTACTATCTCTATCTCCAAACACTGTAGGCCTATAAAGTGCCTGTAGTGCAGTACACACAATAGCAGGCTTGACAGTGTGGGATAGTATGCCGTATAAGCAACAAGCAGGATATGTCTGTATTCTGAGCGTACCGTAGGAACCTTTCCGCTGAAGGATGAGTCTCCTGACAGATCATGTTCAGCTGTGCCATCAGGTGTATCAACAAAAACCCCATCATCGACAAAATCATGAAATGCCAACTGAACGTGTCGATACTCCCAGAGTCAAACAAGTCAATACTCTCTGAATTTCACGGCTGCCACGCGCAATAATATCACAGCAGTTGGCTTCATCACAGAATAAATGACTAAGAAAATAAATAAATAAATAAGCTAACAACTACGAAGAATGACAGAATAAAAGAATGGATGAACAAAACAAAAACAGAATGAAAGAAAGAAAGAAAGAAAGAAAGAAAGAAAGAAAGAAAGAAAGAAAGAAAGAAAGCAAAAATGATTTCGCTCTCCTAACTACCCTTATCATGGGCCCTGTGGTGAACTAACTGCCACCTCAGCTGCTGCTGAGAGGGGTCCAGCAGGTGGCACGTGGTGAGGAGGGGCAGCTAGGCTGTTTACTGCTGCTGTAGAAGAAGCAGGGCTGGGCGGTCATGTCTTTGTGAGCTAAGCTGCAGCGGCCTTCACTCACGGTGAGGGAAAGAAATCTAAATCATTTATCAGTCAAACAGGAAACTTGGGCAAAGATAGAAAAGGGCTGAAAAGAAAGAGGAGGAGCACAGAAAAACAAGAGAATTGTTCTGACTGGCCATTGATATACAGTGGAGTGCAGTGCTGGTCTGGGCTTATTTGCAATACACTGCAAATAAGCTTCTAAAATTGATGTCTTCACATTCACTGCAGTTGCGAGTGATAAGATAGCAGCGGTGGGTTCAGTTCGGTTCGTCTCGAAACCATGGGAGTCAACAGCGAGAAGGGTAAAGTGGATAGTCTCTGGAGAGCAGCGTTGTACACAGGCAGAGACCCGGAGAACTCCAGAACTCTGCCTCCGGTACCATCCTGGCATAGATAGCGCTGGAGAAGCCCCAGGAGAGAGGACTAGGATAGTAGAGGGGAGGTATATCAATCCAGAGGGCAGCAGCAAGAGTCATTTCAGAAGAGGACGTGCCTACAATCACATCTCTCCGAGGACGCTAAGGGGAGAGTGTGTTACTATCCTGCACCGCCAGAGCTGAGCGAGGGAGGAAGAGAGGAAAGTCCACCCGCAAAGACTGTCTATGCGAGCCCACTAGGATCATTCATGTTCCAATTCTCATCCATTGCTCCAGACACGCACACAATTATGCTACTGAATACACAATTAACACCCGTTATTTTATAATCTCGGTGAAACGTATGCGTTATCTAGAGTATGCAGTAGTAACAACACATTACACTGGCTTCATGATGTAGGTGCAGAGAATTAAAACAAAAAATTGCAGAGCAATGCCAAAGGCTTGACTGTATGACTGACTTTATGATTAATTACAAATAGCATGTTAATTTTATGTTTGAACACTACTTTAATTGCATAGCACACAGACACACACACACACACACACACACACACGCACACGCACACGCACACACACATACACAAACAAAGACAGTGCGCTTGGGGATATAGTTCTTCTTGAATACAAAAGAAGCCTTCCTCCATCTGAAAATGCAAGACAGCAATGAAAATGCTTTCTGACAGTTTCACTTTGACTTGACCCATTAAATCTATATGTCTTTTATCTGGGCCCGGTAACACACCATATCTGTTTCTAATGCCAGGATACATCACTTAGGATTTCCCATTTCTGAGGGATGTCACCACCATATTAGATCAACAAAGTAATACTGTCCCCATGCCCAATTCACAAGGAAATATGGACATGAAGATAATATTTATTACCGTCTAATAACCGCAATATGTCTTGCCCTCACTCAGAAATGTGACACAGAATGAGACAAATGAGAAGCACAGACGCATGGTGCAAGGCATCAAAAAGGCAACAAATCAAAGGATTTGGTGTGTCCTATAATCTATCATTGACTTGATTCTACTTAAAAGAAATTTAGGATTAAATCTAGTCTGGCTCTCACACATGCTAGCCTGCTCTACAGCTTAGTCGAGCTATTTTCTTGCCGTCTTCTACTTCTCTGAGGAGGAACCAGCAAATGTAGACAAATGCTTCCGTACACATTGGACAGACCTACAACCAACCAGACCAATGATTCCAATGACGCTGGCAGAGACGACACTGAGTGGGGTGTGTCATAACTTGAAAGAAAACCTGCATTTAGCCAGTCTCCATTGCTTACGGGGTGAAGGCCTGTTTGAATGGCTCCCTATTGCAGGCAAATGACACAAAGTGAAAATAGCAGATCAGTGGTTGTGAGACCCAGACTAGTTGAAATCTCTTTTAAGCTCTTTCTAAAGACGCAATTAATGGATGTACTGTATCTGAATGCTAATTAATTCTGCATCCAAAGGCCTATAAAGCCACATGACATGACATATGATCATCAAAACTCTTTTAACTGGGTCAGTGTGTGTGTGTGTGTGTATGATAGGCCATAGATCATAATAGAACTTATCTGATGTACCTTGTCCTACAGCTTTTCTACAGACTTTGTAAAGCACCACTATTCCCTTAGTACTAGTGATCAATTCCAGTCCAGTAGGTACTGTAGAGCAGTGAGGAGGGTGTGGCAGTCTCCTCTGAGAGCTCCTGTTGGCCATGGACAGGATAGCACGCGTGCATGCCACATCCAGGCATGAGCAGCAGGGCCTCTCTATCTTACTGCTGCCTTTACAGAGGTGCACATCCATGAGAGTGGAAAGCCCTTCACATTTGTTCAACTAACCATACATGAAAGCACATATTCATACTATGAGAAGGACATGATCTATTATTTACTTAGAACATGTTCCATGCGATGATATGCTCAGACTTTTACAGTAATATACAGCTACTGTAGTGTACATCACTCCTGAAAATGGTGGGTGTGAAAGGTTGAAATGTCATGAAGTTTCTCATGTTTCTCTCTAATGAAGTAGATCTATAGCCCTCGTCTTCTATATATGGACATATGACCTTGGCTGCTTGTTATCAGCTACAGGAGAAATAAGAGGCGGTGATGCAACTAAAGGTTGTTTTTAAGTCAGTTAATTAAGGCCCCATGTGACAGATTTGCTTTAAAGTATGACTACAATATCATCATATTTAACATTTGGTGCGACTTCCCTTGTAAGTAAGCAGAAGAAAACATAAATCCACAAACATGCTTTATATATCAAGACCTTGACATGAAATACCCTGGTGTCATTTACAATTATGAAAATAATAATAACTTAAAAAAATCCATCCCTTGCAAGGTAAGAGAATAAGACATATTTCCATAGCTATAACTGGGGAGCAAGGCACAGAAAATGCCGATGTTGTGGATTCAGTTCTGTGGAAGTACACGACATGATGAAATGTAAACCTTTCCTACACTCGTAGATGCTGTGAGAAAGTGTGTGGCAAATCAATAAATATGCAATATGTATGGCTGTATAAGCTGACACACTCTTTCACTCTAGAGTGAGCTCTTGTTTCTACACTGCCATCATCTGAACTGAGTTTCGCACAGACTGTATTCTGTGTGTGTTTGTGTGTGTGTGTGTGTTTACGGCACTGGTTATGGCACACGGGCTGTTTATCTACTTAATCCACACATTTGTGCTCAGCATTCGGGATGACGGTAGCACCTTTAAATAAGCCAGCTATCAATCAGGCAGCAGAACATGGCAATCAATGACTTCCACCATGTCATGACCACGGCTCGGCATGGCCAGAGATAAAATGTCATCCGCTTTGATTTAACATTTCATCCTCATCTCTATGTATTTATCTTGCATTCATTTTTTCCAGCTCTCTTCCTCTCTCAGGCACAACAACAACAACAACAACAACAACAGCAACAGCAACAACAACAACAGCAACAATGAAAAGAGTGAGAGGCAGCCTTAAGGAAATGGAGGCAGCTTGTGGATACTGGGGCTGAGGCCGCAGATAGCAGGCTGCTGTAGGGATTGCTTGATTGCCACAGTGGAGTGGGCTACAAGAAAGCCATTAGAGTAGAACAGATTTACCATAACTCCTACAAACACATTTTTTTAAATTATTATTATTTTCAATGGGGAGGGGATCATTATGTACACTACACTACACCATACAGCACACAGGATGTGGGAGAGACTAAATAAGAGAAGTAAGCATGGGCGTTGCTTTTTTTTTTGCTTCTTTTAAAGGAAAATATAAAGTTACACAAGAATTCCTGTTGGGCCATACCATAATGGTGCAAGGCACTGCAAACAAGTGTAATGGTAACCTCACAGATCCTCCTCATTCTCCTCAAGACCAGACTGCTGCCCCTAGGGCTGAGCTTGTATGCTTTCTCTCTGTGTGTGTGTTTTTTTTTTAAATAAAAAAGGAAATGGTGGTAATCAGAGGATGTTCTCTTACAAGGGGCCCTGTTGTGAACACTGAAAACACTGGCGGTAATGGGAAGAGTACATTTCCTGAAATTTCAACAATGGTCATTGACGATACAGACACAGCTTCTGGTGGTCATAATTTAAAGAGCATACTAGACAGGCATTTCAACACATCATCCCCAAGACAGGCTCTGTCAGTCAAACCAGAGGACTGACCTTGCGAAAGAGATAAGATGTGGTATATAGAGCTGTCATACACACACTGTGCAATGCACCTTGATTGGTACTCACCATAGTTCAGGGGACTGAGCTTTCATAAGAGGTCAGTTTATGTGTGTGTGTGTGTGTGTGTGTGTGTGTGTGTGTGTGTGTTTTGAACACCTTGGTGAGCAAAGAATCGTGATTTTTGGAAGGACCCCGAGAAGGAGAAGGACACAGCAGGTGCTACTGTGACAACAACTCCGAGGCAGACATGTGATCCAGAACCTCCCCTCTCCAGGACCTGTGTGAAAACTTGGCCATAGTGCGACGCCATATGCCAGCTTTTACCTTCTCCTAATTTGTCTTGCAACTCCGAACAGCACAGTACAGTATGGCCTGTTGGACGCATATGGGACACCCGCAGATTCAGAGGGGCTGATGCAACACAGACAACACCAGAGCAAAAAGAGAACAGAACATGTGTGCCCCTGTCACATGACACTGACATGAGAGATTTAGGCCAAATTATTAAAAAGTCAACCTCTCTCTCACTCCCTCTCTTTCTCTTTCTTTCTCTTCCTCTCTGCCTATCAAACAATCTACAGAGGAGCTGCAAAATCAAATGTACTGTTGAGGGAAATCATAGAGCATGACAATTTCATCACTTTGAGTGATCTGGTGGTGTAAATCCATACATCGCCATGATCATCCTTAACTCTAATTATCAGAGACGCCGCTCCATGTATTTCCCCTGCATTTCCAGGATACACTTTGTTTGGCACCAGCTGTTGGGACCACAGACTTGTGCATGATTAATGCAGTCCTGTTAAAGATTTGGCAGACGGTGCGCCAACACTCCCACCCCTAGTAGATCAGGTTCATGTGGACTGCATGCAACCTCTGAAAAGACAGCACTCTGCTCGGGAGACTGAGTTTTGGTGGTCCCTACCCATTTCGTGAGAGAACAAATTGCAAGCACTTTAAAGGCCCCTTTCTGAAATACAGCAGCAAGCAGTACAGTGGCGTCTAATCTTACGCTGAACCACTGTCTGGGATGGAAACTCACCCACTGCAATCGCATTTCACACAACACGAGTTCCGTCAGGCGGGGAGGCTTCTTTCCAACCTTAGATGTGTCCAATCCCAATTCAGCTTGGACTACACAATTAGAGGAGCAGGCGCATTCAAGGACTCAAACCTGGTAGCTAATCTTCCAAACCAGCTCTCCGCAACTAGTCATTCCGTTCACTCACACAGACAGCCGCTCCATGCAACCAGCACTTTGCTGTCTGTAACGGCAAAGCTGCATGGAAATGGCCTGCGCTTTCACACTGCACACTCAGGAGAGCTACAGTATAAGCCAGGCCAACACATCCCTACCCATCCCTCCTCTCATATGCTGTATCTATCATTTCATTAAACTCAGGGCAGAAAAAACAGTGATTCACTGCAGTGCATTCTGAGTGCCAGTCAGCTTTTCAAAGTAATTGCTCAAGTTTCGGCGCACCGCCATCTGTGGCTTCGGCAGTGAGAAGGGATACTTTAAGAAGACAAGATAAGGGGTTAATTAAGTGTGCCTCACTGAAACGCAAACGTATATAATACCATGAGAGTATTGTGCTGCGGTGTTTGGTATTAGGTAAGTGAAGAGTGGATGTGTAAGCATGAGGAATTAGCCTGTGGGGATTTTACTTGTGCAAGAAAAAAAAATGATTGAAACAGGTAAAGAGATAATCAGTGGTTAAAATAATTGAGTAATTATGGAATTAAAGACTCATCAGCCTTTCATCATGGCAGACTGTTGTCAAAGGTGCACTACAAAAAATAAAAACCCTGTCGCATAATAGCTCCACTTAATTAAAGGACAGGAAGATAAATAAATATTTGGAAAGTGTGAGTAAAAATACATAAAAAGAAGGCTTGTCTTTGTAAAGTGGGTTTTGATCAGCAAAATACTGCTGAAGGGAGTTATGTCATGTCTGGCTATGCTAAATTAAATCAGAATGGAAAAAGCAACTGAATCTTTGACATGCACAAAAATGTGGGAGAAAAAATACTGCGAATGAACTGAAACAGCCACCATGAGGAGTCCTTAATAAGCAAGCAGAATACTGTATCAGTAGAATTCAAGCTAGTCACACATGTAAGGTCTTAGAGTCAGTGTGCACATACAGTACTTCCCTTAAAGGTGTAGTCGGCAATGTTGGTTTTATTGAGCAATGTTTGTTTCTATTTGTGTTTGTGCTTATATTTCCAAGCAGATGCAAAGCCTACACTTGACCCGAGGACTGAACAAAACATGCCACAAGTCGTCGCCTTCCCCAGGGCTGCCTGCAGTCTTTCTATGGTAATTCAGGCTCTCCTCCTTTTGCTTGTTTTCAGTTTTTCGGAGCCTGGGTACAGACCAAATTTTTTTTACAGTCATCCAGGGGAATGAAGAGTAAGGGGATTATTTTCATGTTATTAAAATGTTATGTGGTTACAAATTGCATAACATCTCTGATAACAACTTTCAAAACAATGCTGATCATTAAATCTGCAGCAATGTGGCCAGTAATACACCAATACACCTGTGCCAAAGCTTGCAAACACAAGTAGCTGAGCCATTTCATTCTGATCTAATTTAGTGGCTAAATGTTTTCATTAGATTCCACCATCTTTTCTGCTGCTGGATCATCAATTAGCAATGGGCTAGTGCAAGACAGCCCTTATTTCCAGCTGTTCTCTTCACTGCCAACATCCAGATATCCGCATTAAATATACATTCATATTCCATCAAATATGTTCCATTTCAGCAATATTAATTAACTGACTTTAACTGATAACCTAAATTAATGTCAAGTTATTAGTCAAATTGAGAGATTTTCTTTCTTTTTCCATCTTCATTTACTGCAAATAGTCATGTGGTAATGACATTCTGCAAGTATTAGAATGTAGAACATTCATATTTTGCAACACATTGTATAATAATAATAATAATAATAATAATAATAATAATTATTATTATTATTATTATTATTATTAGTAGTAGTAGTAGTAGTAGTAGTAGTAGTAGTAGTAGTAGTAGTAGTAGTAGTAATAGTAGTATTGTTGTTATTATTATTATTGTTAGTGTTGTTGTAATTATTATTATTATTATTATTATAGTTGATCAACAGCATGATTCAGTCCATAAACTGAATGGCATAACTGAGCTCAACAAAACTCAACATACTGTACTGTAACATAGTGTACTACTCTACAACACTGTTGATTGTGTGCAAGAGTCCACCTACAGTATACCAGCCTACAGTGGTCTAGTGGTAAGTGATTGATGGACTAGATGCAGCGGCCTACACAAATGTATTTCCCTATTGTGTAATCCCAGCACGATATAATACAGATCTAGCTGATACTAGTAGACTGTGGAGCCCCTTCATTACGGCATGTCTGCATCCTGCCTCCGCTTCCACTGGGACGGGAGACAATGAGGCAGGGAAAGAGAAAGAGAAAGCATCTCTTTTTTATACTGATTTACAGCGATGGCTGGGTTAGCTGATGAGGAATCCTTTAGTGCATAAAAATGCCTGCTTTTGTAGGAGTTTGGGAAGGTGTTGAAACAGAATGTACTTCATCATCAGGAACTACAAGGACACTTGGGGAGCCCAGACCACCAGCAAGGCCAAATGCTGCATTCCATTAACCGGAGCGTCAGTGAACATGAAACCAAACACAGATACACCAGGTGACTCTCTCTAAAATCTAAACTCTAAAATATAAGCCTAATGGCTTTTCCATGGCCTATGCTACACCTTTCTACCAAATCCCATGAGATTCAGGCTAATAGTGTGGGTGGAAGCTTGTATAGCTACTGACAAATACACAAACATAAAACATCAGATACATAACCTTCCTGACAAAAAAAAATACTTCTGATATACCCCATTAGCCTGACAAGCCAGACTTAAAAAAACTTCTTTCCATTTGTATTTTAAGTCTGAGTACACAATGGCTTCAAACGATTAATGGGCGGGACTAGGGAGACTAGCTGTAGTTTGAAACG
>JASCQY010000388.1:12410576-12423772 GCA_030264315.1 Sardinella tawilis | reverse complement strand
GTGTGTGTGTGTGTGTGTGTGTGTGTGTGTGTGTGTGTGTGTGTGTGTGTGTGTGTGTGTGTGTGTGTGTGCGCATATGTGTGCGTGTGTGTGTGTGTGTGTGTTCAGGAGTCCTAAAACATGCCAATGTAGACCTGACTGATCTTGTTTTCTCTGCACCGGGGTGAAAAAGCCAAGACATTTCAGATGCTCTGCTCAGCTTTCCTCAGACGTACACGTCAAGCATGTTTGTATGCACACATTTGGTCAGGCTCCTGAAAGAAACAGAGAGGAGTGAAAGAGAATGGAAGAGGAAGAGACAGAGAGAGAGAGAGGGCAGAGAGAGGGGGGGGGGCAGACTAGTGAGAGAGAGAGAGAGAGAGAGAGAGAGAGAGAGAGAGAGAGAGAGAGAGAGAGAGAGAGAAAGAGAGAGAGACTTGTTCAAGAAAAAAGGTTCCACCTCACAACCAACAGCCCATTTACTTTACAGCTATAGATGTAGCCTGTACATGGGAATATTTTCACAGCCAGTGGTAAAGGTTTCATGACCTGAAGTAAAATTTCCATTAGCCTAGAACACATTCTGGTATATTACAAGTGTCTGGTCCATCTCTCACATCGAAAAAAACATATTTTATATTATTCGTCAGGATAAAAGAAAAATAAAAATTGACCGTGGAGCATTTTTTGCAAGTAATGTAATTTACAAGTATCATGCCTGGTGCGACAGTTAGGCTACTGCATTGTAAACTGAAGCTCTGCATTTTAAACTAGGCTAAACTAGGTCAAACTTGGCTAAATGTGTGTACAGGGCCCACAGCCTCAGCACTTTGTCCAGCATATATCCACTGACATACTGGAGCTCATACCTCAAATGATCAACTATGGCTTAATGAATTAGCGTTCCTCAGATTGTGGGGCGTGGACACATGACAGGTGGGGCGCAAGACGTCGCACCCCTGGCTTAATGCAATGTGCTTGACAATGAGTTGCTTACCTTTTTTATTGTTTTTTCTACCCTTCACCATTTACAGCAAAAAAAAAACCTTGACAGCAAAAAACTTGACAACATTTGAGTGACATTTGATTTCAAGATCCCTGTTTGCTTATTAAGTTTGACACAGAAAATGAAATGAAATGTGTTGTTGCAATTTTCAGGCAGCTGAGATGCAAATATCACTCGGTGGCATAACTAAATTTATCTGCCCGAGGGACTGGTGAAGCAGTAATGAGTGGGAGCACATTCAATTAAGACCTATGTGTTTACAAAATGACAAGTTTCAGGGAATGTCATTTTTCATACAGTTTAACCACAGAATAAAGGCCCTCCTTGTTCTTCACAAGACAAAACGGCTTATCGTAGATCCCCAATTCATACTAATGTTTGATTCACAGCTGCAGAATGATTGTTTTCCTCGATGCCAAATGTCAGATGATTTGACATGCAAATGGTGACCTCTTTGAGATGCTGATTAAGATGCAAATTCCAACACACACCAAGGCTTGGTAGGTCATATGTACAAGCATCTCTGCATGGCTGGGATGTCATTAGAAGATACAAAAAACAATGAAGGACTCCAACAAGAAAGCCATGTAAACATACTGACAGAATTAAAGAAAGGACACATGTACATACTTAATTTGTTGAACAGGGTCAAAAGATTAATATTAGGGGCAAAAGAAAAGAAAATTGTGTGCCAAAAAGTCTATCTACAAAACCCCACAAGTTCTGGCTTAGACTCTTGAGGCAATATAAACATGTTTCTAAGGCAAATCGATTAAGCTAAAATAGCTTACTTTTCCAAAAGACAGACACAAAAACGAACAAACACTCTCGCTCTGTCTGAGCCAAGTAAACATCTTTTATTTTAGGCAGAAATGCTATGCAAATATTTGAACACTATTTTTGCCCTATCAATCCCATAGACAGTTGTTAATTTCCCCGGCAGTTTAACATCTATATCCCAAAAGCTGTGCAGAGTTGTAGCTGTTTGAACCCAGTTTCCCACACAAAAGCCATTAACTCCAGTAGTGTGGCTTAGTGGTGCTGCTCAGCACTCTGGTGTTATGCAAGAGGGCACGATCTATGGCTCTCTGAGCTTGACAAGTCATGTGGATGGGCATACGCATTTAAATAAAGAATCCCCCTCATCTAGTGCTCTTCACCACACCATGAGGCATGCTGAGCATAATGTTCACATCTTCTCAATTCAATACACAGCAAGGGACTGTACTGTAAAGATGGAACATTTTTTTATTATTATTTGGAACACTGAAAAGAATTGTTTGCATACATCATATGTCACTGGTTAAATTATACTTTGAAATCCATACTGTCACATCTTACATGTATTTATTTACAGTACTAATTTATTTACTGTTTCTTTACAGTAAGGATGAATATCATGTGATAATCATAGGGGGTTTCTTACAGCCAAACATTATTTCGCTTAATGGCATGTATGCACTGTAAAAATGCTATTCAGGAAGCTTTGTACGCTAAGATTAGTGGGTTAGTTTCTTCATACCACTTGCCTTGTGGTTTCCCTCAATGCACTGTGTTCATTTCTACAAGCACAGGACCAGTTTTTCCTTAGTCCTGGAAAATGCTGTTGTGGGAGTATGGGATCAACTTGACACTTTTGTGTTTCCTACAGAGCACTTGTATCTGGCACCACAGTCCTACCTGAAGGAGAAGACAAGACACTAATCTGTCCGAGTCCAGCCTGGCAGTTTTGAGCTCAATCTCTCTCAAACAATCGCCAGGGAAATGTTACTGTGATGAGGCACGTAGGACTCGGTTTTCAAGAATCCGATCTTACAAGACCCCCCCCCCTCAGATCATCTCCTCAAATGCCCTTTAAGAACACTCTCGGTGGGTGGCTTTCTAGACACGCGGTACCCACAATCCTTCTGTCTCCAGCCCGCTCTCCCCCACTTACCATGACAAACGCCGGCTCTGAGTCGGGCAGAGGAGGATAACGGAGCAAGAGGCTGAAGTATCATCAAGTTACACAGCGCCCTGCTTCTCTGTGTTAGACAGCAGCAAGGAAGCTCTCCACTGCACGCTGTGTAATGGCACTTAGCGAGGCTGCTTCAAAAGGCAGCCTTGTATGCAGAGTTTCAAAAAAAAAAAAAAAAGACAAAAAATGCTTGCTCATACAAGAAGGACACTTCTGTCACAACCAGAGTCTAAGCATGTACATTACATCCCAGTATGGGAAGCAGTTGTTTTGACACATAAATGCCATAAGATTGGAAAGGCCTCATGGATGATGCATTCTCCCTAGGCACTTTGCCATGGCAGTAATTAGCATCCAGTCTCCCGACGAATCCTCACCGACCCCTTTGGTTCCGAGCCATTATTCTGATGAGGGGTTCACTTACAAGGGCCAGATGTCTGCCATGTTGGCAGGAGCTGCTCTCTTCCACTGATCGCTGACTGAAACTGTTTATACTGAGCGGAGGAAAATGATGAAATCCCGCATCCTAATTACGGCTGTCTGTCACACCGACAATTCATCGAGCGAAATAAAAAAAAAGTTCAAGTTCAACTTCAACTTCAACTTCTCTGGACAGATTTGTCAAGCCCTGAGGCTTCAGTACTGTACAGCATGTAGCAGAACAACATTAGCCTTCGAAAAGCAACAGCTGCTTCAAGGACACCTTCAGTGTGGCTGACATGCTTCCCTGCCTCAGACGCCTTAAGAGGGCAGGAGGCACTCAGACTGACCCTGCGACTAAAAAGAAACCTCTCCCAGGGCGTGACCCTCCCGTATCCTTAATGTCATCTTTACTGCTTAATGCTTCACTGTGAACTTCACTATGACCTCTGCTCAGTCTCTTGGGACCTGCACTCAGTTAGTCCTCTCCAAGGCAAGGACATGGGAAATATGTTACAGGACTCCCGTAATCACTGCGTAAGTAACAACTCAAGGGCATCTTTTAGCTCTGGATATGTTAAAGAGATTGGCAGGTACACACGACATGTGGCACTGATGTTATACAGCTCCGCTTTTGTTGGGGTGGCAATTAGAGTCTGTTAGTCCACGGGTAGTTGCAGGCCACACATTGCGCTGAAGAAGCTGAAGATCAGCACCACTAACCCGCATTATTATATGGCTCTCCAGAATGCTACAGGGGGTTCCATTTACTTTGAATGTTCGGAGGTCAGTTTTTTTTTTTTTTTTTTTTTTTTGAATGACCGCTGTGAGCTTCAAAAAAGGCTTTCAAAGCCAAAATAAGTCTTGTAAAAGGCTACTGAACATTTCTACACTGCTTAGCCTACATGAGCTGCCAACCTTCACAGACGCCTTAGCTTGGGATACTGATACCAGACGTGTGCAAAATTCAGAATTTTAGTTGTTTACAATTAGGCCTATTTTTCATTCAATTAAGGAATTGTGAGTGGAATTCATTTTCATTGCAATTATGCATCCTGTTGGCTATCTCAATTCAAATTCAATACATTTCATAACCCTGATTGATCCTGAAACAACAAACAACTTTACACTCATGTACAGGCAAAACCTTCAATATAGTAATGTAGAGGAAGTGACTTAGCCAATGCCTTTCAGTAAAGCAAGAGCAGCCTCAGCGTTGGGTTGAACTCTCAATTTCTCAGGCAAAGCGGCACTCAAGCATTTCTTAGACTGCAATACTTTTGCTGTTCCACCACTTTCCTATCTTTTTTAAACAAGCATAAGTAAACATGCATGCAAGCATAGGCTAACTAAATTGTTAGCTGCAGATACCAATGCTACTATGCTACCAATTTCTTATGACCCCATCACTGTGCATGAGATATATTACATATACTGTACTCTATAAGGGGATCCTCTCATGCAGTTCAAAATATTTCATCATTACACATATTTAGTGTTTCATTCTAAATTCATTCTTTTGCTTCATTCTAAGCATGTTTATCCCAAATATGAACTGAGCAACATGTCAACACTGAACCAAATCCCAGAAACAAGGCTTTTCTCACGTGCCTCTGATGCCAACAGTGCATGAGTCAGAGGAGCAACTGCAGTGAGACAGACTAAACAATGTGTCATGCAGCCTCATAACCTTGGGCAATTCTTCCCTGTCTTCCCTCATAAATGTAGATGACAGCAGTAGCTTAGCAAAGCTTTGTGAGGATTAGTATAAGTTGTCTCTCTCCTTGACCTCAATGCTCATGAACAAATATGTGGTTTTTGAAAAAAATATGGGGGAAAAAAACTAAACTCAAGGCTTTTCAGGGTGTTTTGATTTGAATGAATTAGAGTTGGCATAAACATATTACGCCTCCGCAAGCATGATCATTGCGGTGTTCACACCCACAGTTACAAAATCCGCTTGAGAAGACAAATTAACACAAGAATGGATGCATTAAGACACTTGGCAGTTTTTGAACGTTCAACCAACCTTGAAAAGGGAAAAACAGTTTAAAAAAAGAAAAGAAATGTAACAATACCTAATGATTTTACATCTGTCAAATTCTAAATGATATTTCCACCCCCTCGCACGATTGCAACAGATACAGCTGTTCCGCAAATCCGGGTTCCCTCGGCAACAAAGACATTAAAAAAAGTCTTTGATGTGTGATGCTGATTAACATGTGTAATGTAGGTGTGCCTTCCCATTTTAAACCATGAACTCCTGACAAGCCGTCCCTCATCTCTCGTTCTCTCTCTCGACCACCATGTGAAGCTATAGGCAAAGAGATCAGCACACTCAAGACATCTTAGCATCTTGTCAATGTGTTGCGGCCAAAAAAAATCACAGCCATGTTGATACTGTACGCTACCAGCATCGCTCTCATTTGTGGACCACATTACTCAAATGCACACTGACAGTGAGATATCATCTGTGTCTTCATTTTCATATGCCTTCCAGGAACGGAAATTAAGTGGGTTTATGAAGGCAAGATCCATCCAGTCAACTGTATACAGTACACCCTTGTGTAACATAACATGATCTCACCACATTGTTATCTAATTTGGTCCAATATCTCAATGAATATGCCATTATACAGGCAATTGAAGATGTCTGCTAAGGGGGGTGTAGAAGTTATAAGGAAGCTGTCTGTAGCAATTTCAATGAAACTTATTGGAGAGATGGAGCACGGTAGGATTGTGCAGGAAGTGTCAGGCAGGTGGGTAGCCACGACAGTGTGCCCACCCACCAGTCAATCAGGCCTATCCCATCAAAAGGCTCCCTGTGTGTATTTGCTAAAGTCAATACTCCTGTTGCTTCATGACACATAACAGGGTAAGCTATCTGTGAGTACTGAGCAGCAGCTATGAAGTTTTCTCAATAAAAAGTAATGAACACAAATGAATAATTATTTACAGTAGCCTTTTTTGTTGAAAATAAAGTCAGCTGTGCTCCATCAGACCTGTCAAGCTACTGTAGATGAGCATAGCTGCCAACACTCCCGTTTTCAGCAGGACTCTCCCGTATTTTGGACCTATCTCGTACCCCCCTCCCGTTTTGTCATTTCTCCTAGGAATCTCTCGTAATCTCTCGCCTTCAAGAACCAAATTTACTACTGAATGATCAAATTACATTTGCACAATGTTCTGAACTTGCAAGATCATGTATTGAAATGCAGTCTGATCTCATGTGCGCATTTGTCACGGCAAACTGGCAACCACAATCAGACATTCTTTCAGCATGCAGATTCGGGAAGTTGAAAGCTTTCACGTTACTATTGTTTGCTGTTAGATGTGGCATATTTCTCTTTCCCAAAAGTGTTTGGCAAGAACTGTGATGTTCTAGATGAATATTATTGCCATGCTGTCCATGAAGGAGAGTCATTAGTTTTGTAGCCTACCGCAAACTGAGATGGATCTCAGACTGCACTTTATTAACAACACGTTCCAGAGCACATTTCATGTAGCAGACTAAACAATGCACAACGACTTGCAAAGCACAACTAGTGCATTTTTTTTCCTGCAGGAAAAGAGGAGGGTAGAACCAAGTCATGTAGCCTACAAATCACCCTAGTCCAAATTGTGTACTGTAAATCGAGCAATTTGTGATGTTTTCATATTAATCACTGTCATGGCATGAAAAAGCTAGGCTACCAAGTAAAACAAATAACAAAAATAAAAAATAGCCCCCCCTAGAAAAATCTCCCGGATTTTGAACCTCAAATGTTGGCAGGTATGTAGGCTACTGTAGATGAGCCTGCCACCCAGCCAAAAATCTCTATCCCTCATTTCTCTTGAAAGAACTGTTAAGTAAGAGATAAAATTCTGCGAGGCAGTCATTATCGCGGAATAACTTTAAAGTAGCCAACACTTGCAAGTTTAGGTTCTATGGCCGCAGCTGTTATACAGTAGGTACAATTGTTGTAAGTTGTTCTTACAGTAGGCCTATATAGCCTAATGAATCAATGTGTGGTTTATATAGCCATGGAACCATCACTTTTTTACCTCATTGAGTGTACAAGATCCAAAAAATGTATTTCGGGTTTACAAACTCCCTGGACCCCCTGATTCATGAATGGGTTGAAATCTTAGGCTATTAATATATTATTAATTCAATTTTACAAGTGGATTTGTGTAAAAATCAAAGGGTAGGAACCAGCGATGATGACTTTAGAAGTTATATTGTTTGCTAAGTAGCCATAGCAATAACCCACCAGCTGAATCCTTTAATTTCCTCAAACTAAAGACTGTTGCTTACTCTTCAGCAAAAGATCTTTTGTGGACCAGCATGTGGTGGTACTTTGCAAGAACATTTGTGTCCAAGCATTGTATAGCGCCTAACCTTAAACATCATAGAGCTCTCTCAATCAGGCTGCTATTCAGACCAGTGTTGCCACGGCAACAGGACCTATCTTTCATCATTCTATTTGCTAAATGCAAGTGATCTGAGTCATTTAACTGGGAGTACATTTCATTGAAAGCACAGAAAGAGGCGAAACAGGCGAGTGTGACAGTTCTTTTCAGTGGAGGAATGCTAAGGGTTGTCAAAAAAGAATTTCTAGACAGTTGACAATTAATTTCTCTCTGGTACCTTTGAACGGCATGTCATTAACGTACCCAAACTTTCTCTGACTAAACCAACATAAAACTCTACGAAGTTTTGTGTTATGTCTCCCCAAATGGTTATTTTCTCAGGGCCACTGTGAGAGCAGCTATTTTTCATTATGAAAAGTGTGTCGTTAAGTGTTAATTGTCATTTATACCCCAGGGAATAAACAAGGTACAGTGGTGCCAGTTGCACTTATTTTTCCGGTTACAGCCATGGCGTTTTCCTCATTTGCATAAAAAGTAGACAAACAGAAAAATAGCTTGCATCTATGCAGCATGCATATGCATAGGCATATGTGGTCTATATTGAGGGCTGTGGCAACGCTCTTCTTTTTCAGCCAATAAAATCACAGCAAAGATTTGACACACTGTGGTAATATATGACTATAAAAACCTGAGCAATCTGGCCAAATCAAAATGTCAGGTGTAGCCAAATAACATTGCGATAATGTTTTTCGGGTGCCATGGGTTTTACAATATGCAATTTGGGGAAAGTTACAGTTGTAGATTAACAAATGACAGAGGCTGTCACTGGGGATGTTGACTAGTGGTGTTAATGAATTTTAAAATCACTGGCCTGTCAGAAGTGGCATTACAGTATATTAACCGCAAAACCCCCTTACTGCAGAAGTTCTGCAGCAAATTGTTCATTATTGTCTCCCTCCCAAGTAAACTGCAAAGACATTTGTCACCCTGTGCTGGACTATCACACTCTACCTAGGATACTAATGGAGAAGCCTCCCTTACTGTGCAGATTAATGACACTATGGTCAGAGGAGGTGCCCACTGTACTAGACTTACGCTGAGACTAGCCCCAAGGAATTCTCATATTTCCATTACCACACAACTTGGCCCTTTTTGGCCAGACACATCTGTGGCTGGTGACCATGACAAAACTCGTAATGGCTACAGTCATATTCTACACAACTGGCCAACCAATAGAGACTAGCGGTAAGTGAGAATCTGAGTTACTAGTGATCCAAAATCGATGCAACCTTGCCTGTATCATATATAGCCTACTGTAACAATTAGACTGTATAACAAATACAATATTATCAGTGTGTCATCTTATGTAAACATGCATTATTTATTTGTAATAATTTATTTAATAATTGATTTTTATTTTTAATAGTGAGATGAAAATCCATTTGATTAGAATCTTTGTGAAAGCTTGTTATTCTGAAAAGTATAGGGTGGCCTTGATTACCTTCTTCTAGGCTTTGTGTCCATGTCTGTGGCAGGAGTGCAAAAAGAGCTAAATAAGCTCACTTGCTACTGTAGGTTGCAGGAATGCTGGCGAGTCATGGCAACCCGTCTAGCTTCTTGTTAAAGTTTAATTTTCATTTTCATCTTTTGATGTTTTCCTTGTTTTCACACTCTTTAAGTTAAACACACTTGGCTTATTTAGGTGTTATTTTCAGTGTGCTTTGCATGAGAAAAAAAATCCTAAAATAGCTACTATCGTTCTTGCCGGGCTGAGCTGGGCAACGTTCAGGCAAACGTGAACTGCCATCTGTTGACTCTTTTCTGGTTCTAACAACGTTCACCGACAGCTGTTTGATCAAGAAATAAAGATTGCTATGCGGACCTGCTATGTGCCACCTTTCCCTCACCCTCATCCATACTAAAGCGTCTGGTTGTTTGGAAGGCATGACGGAGACTGTCATTGATGGACACTGCCCTCACCGATGCTGGCTACAGCGTCTGGTTGCTTGTGACGGAGACTATTGCTGATGGACATCATCCAGTCTCTACCAACCAAGTTTCTGTGTCTGCCTGTGAAACTATACATACGGCCTGTTTCTCCTGCCATTCATTGTGCTTACTGTCACTGTTTGAGAACATAATATGTGTGAAACACCTTTGCCTGTGGTAAACTTCTGAGTGTTTTTCTGTCTGAGCCTGTGTTTGTCTGTCTACATGAAGCGCTTTAGTGGCCTTAGTGCTATAAAATGTGTTATAGTTACTTGCTTACTTAGGGCTATTTGACTATAATGGTCCCCTGGTAAGAGCCATCTCAGATTCCTCAAATCTCTCAAGAAAGTACTTCTCCATTCCATGTACAAAGTATCTGAGCGCTCACCAAGAACACCCAAATCCTATTCAAGTATTAAGCCAGACAAACTGCAGGAGGGTGGTCTCAGACTAAGAGGGAATTTCAGGTTTATAAAAGTTGCATGCCGGTAGAGACCATTGACGCCATCTGTGCAATAGCTCTACTCTATGGATAAATTCAGGAATTCAACGGTAAAATAAACCCTCGCGCACCAGTGTGTGTATCTGTGTGTGTTTCTTGTCTCTTGCCACCAGATAGGTGAATTCTCAAGCAAATGTAACACCTAAAATAAGTCTTTCTGGACCATATCAGTTCATCAACAGTTTCAGGCATTTCACCATGTTTCATCAGATAGGTGTTTTTTTTTTCATTATTAGCCTTCACATGTTATGATTTGCCTCTTGCCATCTTCCTGAAAGTATTAAGTGGACAAAACCTATGACATACACTTCTCTCTAACTCTGGCTCTGGTTCTGGGTTAAGGAGCTAAAACGACTGAAATATCTCCACGGTACCATAGCATAATCTCGGAATCTGCAACACTTATCTACTTGTGACGATCTTAATAGGTTGCTGTTTGACAAATGCCTCTATCATATATCAGCAAAAGCCATTTATGGTACTACTGAGCTTGTTCACACACCTGGGGGGAAAACAAAAACAAAACAAACAAGCACACAAAAGGCAAATGGATCTTGGTTGCCAGTGAACATAAGTACACAATATATCCACTTCTAGCTATACTAACAAAACAGGGCAGTAACACCCAGATACATTTCTGCCTCTTTAAGATGTCACTTACGGCTTAAAAACATGGCATTATACATATGGACAGACTGCAATATTGATAAATATGTTTCATTATCACCACATAAGATAGGAGCCAAGCTTTTCTTACTCATGCATGCACATTTAGGAAGATCGAATGAAAAGTGGAAATATCACACACACAAAAATAGAAATAGTGCTTACAGTAGTTGATTGAGTTATTTTTCACCTACAGTATACATGCTTATGAAACAATTTAGCAGTTTTACAGTTAAGCTACACTTCAAACTGCTTCTAAATTTGTCAGTGGGTAACTTCTCCATCTTCTTGACTAGACGATCAAATCTGTTACAGACATTATGTACAGATATTCATCATTTTTTAGAAGTGGAAAAAAACTGCTGCTCTGCATCATCTAACTCCTTGTTGACATCTTCTTATCATTATTCCACAATCACTAATCTTTTGATTCCTTTTAATGTTGTCATTAGTTGACTCTTATTAACTAAGCTTGTGAATGATCTATATCCTTCATCTGTGGCCACAAATTATTTTAGATTTTAGCTGTTGTGTGATGGAGAGCGTATACAAAATGCTGGAGGCTGACAGAGTTTGCTTGCTGCACTTATGCATCAGTCCCTGAGTGTCCACCCCTCAAATATATTGAGCACATGGATAATTCACAAGACATGATGTATATCAATATTAGCCATTTTCAGTGCAATCATACTAAATATCAACAACTCCCTTAAGCATGCTTCAGTATCCCAATCTGTTAGCATGCAGACAACAATAAACCACACAAGCAAAAAGACTATGTATGGGGAAACCAGATAGTCAGTGTGCTATACTATGAACAGGCTCAGTGTTTATAGGTTCACAGGCACCCTGGTTTGAACCTAGCCAAAGGTCACTCCCCAAGACCATCCGTGTTCACTATCAAGTCAAATACTGGCCAAAAAGCCACAGAATATAGCTACTGTATTTCAAAAATGATCTGTTGTTAGGTCTTGTTATAATGCTATAGTCATAATGCTACATTCCTACATGACAAACTCAGTCCAACTCTGAGAGGAAACAAGAGCACTGGGATGTTGAAACCTGAATCTTAGGCATTCCAATAAACTGAGTAGCATTAACCTTGACTGCATGGTGAATACAACCATGGGTAATTACATAAATGTGAAGCTGGCTCGGTGCGGCTCAGATTTGGCTGAGGCTCGGCTCAGGGCAGCGCTGCTCTGCTCCAAACACACCATGACCCAGTGTGGGCTGCTGAGGTCAGCAACCAAAAGCTACATAGAAAATGAAAGCCCTCAATAACACTAACTAACGGCTGTCCTTTTAATTAAAAATGGATTTTTGTGTGTGTGTATGTGGGTGCATGCGTGTGTGTGTGTCTGGATGGCTGGGTTTCTCTATTTTTGTGTGTACGTGTCGGTAAAAAAAAAGAGAGAAAACTGGGGCATTCATGAACTTCTATTGGATGCCCAATACATCTACGCTTGGAAATGGTATGCTTCAATGCATCAGTGCTCATCAGTGACATCGCCATCAATCAGTTTAATAGGGGATCCGGTGATTAGGAAACACTGCATCTCGGAGGTGTAATGCAGTTGATCAGCATTAATTGTGTAATTATCCACTTCATTTAGACATATGACATTGCAACGCAATAATTAGGCTCACCAAGATTAACGGGACCAATAGATAGGGGAACTCTCATCAGAGCAACACTTCATGGATCACAGCAAGGGAAAACACAGGGCGAAACACCAACACAAACACATCAACAACATAGCTGAATATGCAATGGTTCTTTCAATGAAGTAACCAGTCTCCATGTTTTGTATTTTTTTCATGTTATAGTATGCATAGAATTTTATTTTTATAACGCAAGTGGAATGCACTTGTTGGATATGAGACTAATTCGAACATGAGATATTTCATGTATGAAGTAGTCAAGTAATAGTGTGTATTTCAAATTACTGTATGTTTGACTTAGGCACTTGTATACTTCCTAAAAAGAGACTACAGATTCTTATTCCATATTTCATAGAGTCCCAGTAGCACAGAGGAGAGTGCAGGCTGACTGCTTGCTGAATACACAGCGGGACATGCCTATAGTCTTAGATATCAGAGTTGATCACGTGGCCAAGGGAATTCTTTCGTGTGGGATTGCTGCATCCATGGCTTTAGAGAAAACAGCCTGCATACACCTATATTGATTTCTCTTTCCAAATACTTTTCAATGCCCACAAGGCCACTCAATCACTCACTCACTCTCTCGATCACACACACACACACACACACACACACACACACACACACACACACACACACACACACACACACACACACAC